>JAAWXA010000001.1:42383103-42524571 GCA_038090715.1 Florisuga fusca
GGGCCGGGGGGCGGCTGGAAACCGGCCCGGCCCGGTGCGGTGTGCGGGGAACAGCGGGAGTTGGGTCCCGCAGCTGTTGTGGTTGCGCAGGTTTAACTCCGGGGACTGGCTATAAGGGCAAGTGAATAGGCGGCCACAGAGAGGCCAGCGTGGCTTTCATCTTCTGGTGCCCGTCCAGCGTAGCGGCACGAAGCAATGCTGCGTGAAGCCATAGTTCCTTGATTAGTTAATTTTTTCCTCCCTCTCCGTACAGTCTTTGTAGTCAATGCAGTTGAGAATGCCGTGCTCAGTTTTTGGCCCCTCCCTACAGGGAGGACGTCAGGGTGCTGGAGCGAGACGACGGAGCTGCTGAAGGGTCTGGAGCACAGATCTTGCAACAAGCAGCTGGGCGGATTGTGGTTCTTTAGACTGGAAGGAAAGGAGGCTGAGGGGAGACCTTATCGCTGTCTACAGCTACCTGAAAGGAGGTTGTAGGGAAGTGGGGGTAAGTCTCCCCATTAGTAATTGATAGAACAGGAGGAAGTGGCCTAAAGTTTTGCCAGGAGAGGTCTAGACTGGATATTGGACAAAACCTCTTCACCCAAAGGATTATCAAACACTGGAACAAGCTGCTCAGAGAGGTGGTTGAGTCACCATCCCTCAAGGTTTCTAAGAGGCACGTAGATATGGTGCTGAGAGACATAATTTACTGGTAAGCCATGAGAGCTTGGCAGTGTTTTAGGTTAGAAGTTGGAATTGATCTTGAAGGTCTTTTCAGAGCAAAATGAGCTTAAGATATGGTCCACTTATATCCCACAGCACATGATGATACAACAGTGCTTCTCCGTGCCTGACATGCTAAGCCCCAAAGCAGTGATGCCTCCTTCACATGAGGAATGTGCATCTACATGTTAAACACAACTAATCCCATCATGGTCCAGTTATGGCATGTGCTGGGGATGTTAGTCTGTGTCTTTGTTGTTTACCATTATTCCTCTATGCAAAGCAAAATGCCACTGCAGAAATCTGAATACTTAAAGTGTCCTCTTGATGAGAATCCATTTTCACAATTATGAAATTATTTAAAGCAGAAGCTAAAATGTAGGAGACAATAAAAGCCAGCCGTATTTCCTTATGCAGAACTGAAATCCATAGTTTTGCCATCAGGACAGGACAGTGTTCAACCTTCTTCTGACCAGTGTGAGATTGGCCAAATCTAGGAAAAAATGGCAGTTACTCTTAAGCAAAAGCTTTCTGATGCATTACTGTTAGAAAACTCAGAAAACACCAGCATTTTAAACATCCTTGTAAGTTAGTATAAACACAAGATTTTTACAGGTACATCTGAACTGGTGGAAAGCTGCGGCACTCTTAGTGGTGTTTATTTGTTTTAGACAAGTAGGTGTGTATTTACAGGGTAATAAAGTTGTCTGTCAGTTTTCTGGACTTAGAGAATGAATTTTTATTTAAAAAACCAGTGGCTCTTGATGTCACTTTTATCACTAGCAAAGAGAAACAGATTAGACTTTTCTTTTATTGTATAATTCTGAGTTAAAGCTTTTTCAGATTTCAAGGTAGTGATACCTACAGATAGCTGAATTAGAAACCTACAATTAAAACTCAAGATTTCCCACCATGATTGATATCATCTAAAAGACAACAAGAAAAAAGGATTGATGCTCTACTTGTTTTCAGCCATTGAAAATTACATTTGCTTTTTGAGATACGAGAAAAATGAGTTTAGTTCATGAAAACCCTGAAGTGATTCATAATTTGTCAACTCAGTTTCCTAAGTGATCCTAATTTGGTTTTTGGTAGAGAATATTTCCTATATTATGGATACAGACTATAGCCATTCAGTGAGTGTTGTAAACTTTTGTGAAAAAAGCAAGAATTTAATATGATGACATTTATAAAATACAAGTGGAATATTAGAGAAGAGAAAAATAGGTGATTTTCAAGAAGGTATGTAGTAATTCTTCAAAGTTTGGGCTTTGGTACTGTTTTCCTCTATTCCTGATGGCTGTAGCATGCTACTCTTTCAAGTGTCTATTTTTGCCTCTCCTGACTTGCCTTATATTAACTAACCTGGAAGAAATAAAATCTGATCAGGCAAAAGTACATTTTACAAGATTAATCTTAATGACATCAGAGATTATTCAGGTTGGGGCACTATGGCTGTTGAAGACTGATATACGATTAAGTCTCTCCTGTTTTAAGATGAGATTAAACTCAGTAAACAGCCTTGCTCCTACCCTGTTGATTAATGATCTGTATTTACGCAAGTCTGATAGTTGCTTTAATATACCATGTCACAAGTCATGTAATTCTAAATTTCAAATGGGTATAAAATAATCATACTATCATCAGAGGACTTTATTTCTTAATTTTATTGCCACAAGAAGATTGATGTCCTGAATAAATAGAAAATTATGCACTTGCTGGTGAACTTGGCAAATCTGTGCAGAGTGCTGTGGTAGACATGAGGTGAGTCTAGCCTTTGGAAAGGTGTTTGTTCCATTATAAGCAAAAGTGTCTGCAAACTTAATTTACCTACAGATTTTCTGTCCTGTGATTTATTTAACCTTTGACTATAAAATTGCTTCCATACTTGAAGCAGTTGTTTGCTTTACTTACTTTGCTGTTGACTTTTATATTGTCTGTCATATTTTTTTTTGTTTTAAATTTAGGAGTACTACAGCATTTCATTTGTTGTTTGTCATTAGCTTTTCTCAGAGGTGGTTGAAATGACTGAACTAACAAAAAGAAACTTTTCCATGTTTCTGCAGTCCTCAGTGATACATTACAGGGATCTGCTCTATTTTATAACTATGTTTAGTTTTCTGCTCTTTAAATTTGTATTTTCTAGCCAGTTGTGAACTGATTACTTGAAAAGCAGACTTAATGACTGAAGTACTTTTAAAATGTGCTTTTGGACATTTAGCAAAAGCAGATTTATTTTTCAATTTTTTATTTTTTTTTTTTTCATTTTTCAGTTTACTGTAAGGCTTTGGCTTTATCAGTCAAAACAAATTTTAGTTAGTGAAAATATTTGTGTTTTGTCAGTGACAGAATGAAACATATTCCCAAACATTTTTTGTTTCGTCCCTTATGGTCATCTTGCTCATTTCAAACAACCTTAGTTTGTTGGATATCTAGTATGAAGGCCTTGCTGAATACATAAAATAAAGTGCTAACATCTGGTAACTGAGTACTCATCACTCCTATAGTCCAAAACCAACCCTAACACTGCCTTTTTTTCTTAATTTGGTTTGATTTGGCTAGTCAGAAGACAAAAGTACTTTAAGTACCAAATGTTCAATGACTGGAAAATACGTAGACTGTAGGAGACAGGGAAGAAGCAGTAACACTGTGAAAGAGGCATGAGAGGGATCCGAGGTCCTGATAGTATAGATGCTTGGGGATCTAAGTGTAGCCTTTGTCTCTTTTCTATGCTAGCAAGGTACATGTTCCCAAAAGTGAGGTTTTGGTGTTGAAGCCACGAGTTACATTCTGCCCTCTTTAATGTTGTTAAATTCTCTTATCCCTGACTCAAGAGTGTCTGCATGTAAACTGTCTATGAATCCATACTAACTCCTAAACTGTACTTGGGTGAGTGTTGGGTGGTTTGGACCAAAATAGTGTCAAGAATAATGCAACCATGTAGCCTGACAGTATTTCATGCTATGTCTTAATTTATTAGTCAGGGTGCCCAGTGAATGTGAATTAGGGGTGTTTAACAGAAGGTGTTACCTAGGGATATCAGGGAGGCAGGTACAATATAGTTCATAGCAGAGAATGCTAAGGTGACTATAATACAATCATAGAAAGCTGGGTTTCATTAGTTCCACTGTTTACAAAACAGCTTTTTGTATTAAAGTTTTCTGTAAAACATTCTGAATTTTTTTGATTAAAAGATAAAGCCATGTAATATTTTAATTTGCCTTGAAGCTTTGTTTGGATTTCATCCGTAGGCTTTTTTTCCACAATCACGGGCCAAACCTGTTTTCTTCGGAGAAATGAGGTTTCATGTCATTGCTTGTCTGCTTTATGTAACATAAAAATGCTTTTTGTAAATAAAAATATTTAGACATTTGTTATAAAGTTTGCTGGCAGATATTAATCTTTGCATTGAAAAATATCAGCTGGCTGGCTGCAGTGTGACTTCTTTGATAATGATGTCAGGATAGGAATATGATTAGAAAGGCTTCAATATAAATGGTTTAGTGGGACACTATTATTTAAATAAACCTCAGGTTACTTTGGAAGACTGGGGGACAACAGTACTGAAGTATTCACCTATTGCCTGGAAATATTCAGCTAATTGAACTGCTGTGGTGTTGGGTTTTATTAACTAACAGGTAATCAGTATCAGACACTGAGAATCGTGAGCTGAGAGCTGATGGCGGGGAGCTTGTAATAATTTAGACAAGTAGTCTAGAAATAAATATTTTCCTAAAGGATCTGTACTCATCCTTGATATTAATTAAAATACATTCAGTTGTTAGCTTTAAGTCTATAGTCCAGTTATGTTCATTAAAGTTGTTAATTACTTTAAATAGAATGCTGAATTCTGAGGAGGAAGCAGCTGGTGTGTTGAGTCACTTTTGAGGACTGAAAATGCCAGCAGGTAAGAATATGTTTTGTTTGATTTCCAATAGGTATAGTCAGAACTAGATGAAAAATGATAGGAGTTACTTCTGTTAAATGTTTAATGCTGTTGGTTCTGAGGCCATGTTACAGATGATTTTCACAGTATTGACTTTTAAAAAATTTATTTTAAGTTTGCGAGCTTTTGTAAAAATTGTAATTGCAGTGGTAAATATTCCATGGATGAGGATTCAACAGCCTTTTTCAATGGTGCACCAGATTGCATTTTTAATTCTTAACTGCAAATTAAGCATTACTTCAGGGAAGCTGGAACACCTGCTTCAAGGGCTGAAATGCTGCTGATAGCAGTATCATGGTTCACAGAAAGGCAGAGGTTCTCAGCTGCAGCTCATTTCAGACTTGTGCATCCTCCTGCTGCTTGCAGATCTGTTTCGGGGTGGTGCTTCTCTTGGCTCCAGACCCAGTAAGAACTTCAAGCTGCTGCTTCTGCTGGAGATGGTGTATCACATCTATTATCACTGTGCTACTGTTCATAAGCAGTAAGGGCAATAATCTGTCCTCTGCTTTTGCTAGCCACAGTTTTGTATGGCCTCTTCAAAAGGTACTTCAGGAAAAAGAGTAGACAGCCATCGTCAGGTACAAATAACAGCCTAGTGTGTTTGTACAACATTGCTGAGTTATTCTTCTGTGTTGTATGTTGTCAGTGGAAATTCCTAAGTGAATATTAAGCAAATTTCTTGGTAAAATTTCTGTGATAATGCTTATCTGTTGGGATTTTAAAGGATGATTGCATGCTTCTTTAGCAATGGTGATTATTGAGCTAGTAAATAATACTCTAAATTTCTTTTTGCAGTTGAAAGCGAGGCAAAGGCAAAAACCAAAGTTCGTTTTGAGGAAATCTTCAGAAGTCATGCTGTCCTAACAGACACAAAGAAATCAAAGAAAAAGAAGTTTCCCCCTCAAGAGAACATCACGGTGAGTTTGAACACATGCAAGTTCTGTTGCTTTGCTTAGTGGAAAAAAGATCATGGAAATATATTTTAGAAAGGAGATGTAAGCATTTTTTTAAAAAGAAGGAATATTTCTGCACATATTCTTTGTTCTGATGGGGGTTTTATCGTTGTTTATGTACCAGCAATGCATCCTTATAGTTTTAAGGTATGCGAGAATTCTATAGTATATAATTTTTGTAAAAAGGAAGTGGCACATGCAGGCATGCACTTACTTAAAGTCTGCCAGCACTTTTTTTTTTATTCACATTCTTCTGAATAGTCTTAAGATTTACAAATTCAATATTGACTTTAGTGGGAGCTTGATGTGCCAGTTGAAGTATGGCTCTAAAAGTATTTCACTGTGGCAGTATTACACCTCTGTAATACACCTGTGAATTGAGAGTGGGTAAGAATTTATAATAATATAATAGATAATAATTAACTTTATTCCATCTCCTAAAAATTATTGTTAAAAGAATAAGATTTTACATTATTAAAAAATGTTTAAAAGTTGTTGGTTTATTTCAATTTAAACTCATCAATCAGCATATTTCTCCATGTGCTAAGGATTGTGTCTGAGTGGTCCTGTGCTTACATGTCTACTTCGGCAGTATACACAAATAAAGATTTGTTTTAAAAATTTTGGGTTAGTTTGTGACTTGCAAATTGGGAATGGTTTTATTACCTTGACCTTATGGTTACATTGCATTTGTGTGTAAAATCTCTCATGGAAAGAACCTCAAGAGATTCCTCTGACTTATGGATCATATAGTAGCTTTTTTCCTGAACAGAAGAATAAATGTTTAATAAGAGTCCTAATGTATCCCAATTATTGACTTAAAATATTTGGATTTTCAAAAGAAAGCAATTTTTCCTTGAGAGACAAATATTCAGGTTTAATTATTTTCCTCCTGTTGGGTTTTATTTTGTCAGTCTTTTTTGTACAGTTACATCCATACCAGATTCTGTAGTAGTCAGTTATGACAAAGGAGTGGTATTTTATATAATAGCAGAATGTTACATTGTATTTATGATAAATGAGTATATTTTAATAGTTATAGTTTGTATATAGATCATATATATATATTTATTAATTGCTTGCTTGCCTGCTCTGCTGTGTCTGCCCATCAACTGGAGAGCCTGCCTGCAGAGAAGGGAAGCAGCTTGACTTGTAGAAGAGGAAAGGCTGATGGCAGTGAGGCAGGGTGAGTTTGGAGTCACAAGTGATAAGACAGAGGGGCTTGTAATAGAGATTGAGACAGGCATCAGCTGTGGCCAGTGAAAGGTCTGCTTTGTTGTTCAATAGCCACAGGTGCAATGAGGCCTAAAGGCAGGGCTGAAAAAAAGCAGGCAATTGAAACACAAGGAGTGAATTTGCTAGTATCACTTCCAGGGCTAATGGTCACCATATTTTTTACCATTTGTGCCTCCTATTATAAGATGCTACAATTGAGGCAAACGTCAGACCAGGCAGCGCCCAGACTGTTTGGCCCAGATAGATTGATCTGTCTAAAGTGAGCATGAAAACTATTTGAGTTTTACTAGGCTCAATCTAAATATCCTGGTAGGAAAGAGAATGTTATACTCAGAAAATGTCATTGAGGTTTTCTTTCAGCTGAAAAGCAAGATCCCTTTGGGGGGGCAAGAATTTCTTCCCTAGACTATGTCTGACCAGCTTTATAATACTGGGATGGGCATGCATTGGCAGCTAAGGTTTTGTGTTCAAGGCAGGACTGCGACAGATTTATCCATTTAAAGGTTTTTACTTCCTACCTCATAGAGTCTGTTCCTTCCCTTGATAATACCCTGAAAAGACAGGTTGGAACTTGGGGTTCCTTGAGGGTACAGGTTATTGGAATTACCTCTGGGTAAGATGAATGTTTTACAGGTTTCTTCTGACTACTTCAGTACTTTGCTTCTGTTTTGAAAGCTTTGAGGTTGTAGAATTTTCCTAGACTGTTTCGTAGCTTTTTTTTCCACGAGCTAACTGCTTAATTTTTTGAGTCTTTCACTGTTTTTTTAGGAGACTGGGTAATAGTTGACTATATACTTGACCTACACGTTTTCTCAATGTTTTATGTTAAAATCAGGTGAAACTTCTCCAAGCCCATCCTGTCTGTAAATTAAATTTCTTCTAGCTTTGAGAGTTTACATTTTGTAGTTTTATGTGAACAACAGCAGTAAAATTGTTTCTATTGTGCATTAAAATTTTCTTAAACATCCCACCCAGCTAGCCAGTATCATGAACATACTCATTACCAACTCAGCTGTAAGAAAATGTTCTTTTATAACCAGTACAAAGGAGCCCTTCAGTGAGCTGGAAATATACTCATTCCAACTTTTTCAAGGTGTGCCAGTATTATGGGAAGAGGTTCAGGTATCTCTGTAGATCTGGCTATAGCACCTTCCTAATACCCTCTGCAAAATCACTTGATGGGTTTTCTGGTTCCACTCCTGCACAGATGAGGAGCCTTTTTTATAAAGGAGTGGGATGGAGTGTTGCCTCTGCTGTCAGCTGTGGAACAAGAATGGCATGTGACATGACTTGGGCTGAGCTCATTGTCTTTAGAGCCTTGTGTGTCAGCCCACCCTCAAGCTTCTTGGCTGGTGCCTATCCTCTCATGTCTCATCAAGCCAATAGTGCAAGTAGATCTGCTCCTGAGGTGACCAGTAGAGCAGTTTTGGAAAGGAGCCTTCACATTTGATCCATGCTTTAAGCTGAGGAGGTCAGGTTCAGGTCAGCAACCTTCTGGAGTTACTCCAGAGACAGGCCTATCCTCTGAGCTGCTTTTCCAGCCTAACTGCTTCTTCTAATTCAAGTGTGTTTATCTTTCTGTGACACCCTCCCATCTTTCCTCTCTGCTTGATGACATTATTAGCATTATTACATTATGTAGTTAAAATGTGGAAAAAGTAGCATGAGTTAGCATCATACAGGCTATGATCTGAAGAATTTCTTTGAACTGCTTAAGCAGTATTGTGCTGCCTGCAGTATCTATTAATGTTCCTGGAATTTGCTGTAGTTTGAAATTGTGTTTTATTTCATTGTCAGGATATTCTGAATTTTTTTATTGCCATGAGTAAATTTGCTATAATTGACTCTGTGCTGCTACTATTCATGATAATACTTCTGGATGTGCAGAGGCAACCAGGTGAACACACTCAGGTGTTGCCAGTGAGGAGGAGGAAGGCGTGAGCTCCTGTTCAGCCCACCTGTGCCCAATGAGGGCTGGCCCCAACTGCGCATGAGCAGAACTGGAGGACCAATAAAAGGTGGGCTGCCAGAGGTGAGCTGGGGTCACTCCTGAGCAGCCTGAGGAAGAGGATAGTTGACTCTGGATCATTAGCACAAAGATAGACTAACTGATTCTAAGGGCAGCTTTTGGAGCGCTGTCCTTGCACCTTGGCAAGAACACTTACTGGACCTCAAAACACCGTGGTCCAGGAAAGGATTATCAGCAACATGGATGTATGTTTTTGTTTGTAGTCATAACAAATAACAAGTCTTAGTAAATATTTAAAGTTTTTGCAGCAGCTTGGTTTCTTTGAGGAAATGGTTCTTGAATATTAGTGGGCAATAGGCAAAAATCAGTATGACCTTAGCTATTGGTTGTTATTGGGTCTTAATTGCTAGTGAATTTTAACCTTCATAGCTTATAGTCTGCAGTTAAAGCTATTCATAGAAATACAGATAAGGGAGTCGGCAATGTTAGAAAACATTATTTTGCGGGTTTTTTTAGTATATTCCAAGCTTGTTGCTTTATTTACTGATTTTTTATTTCCCTTACTCCATTCTGATTTTCAAGTTAACTCTTAAATCTCCCACATTCTCTTCAATCACTGACTTATGAATAAAGAGGATGTTACTGGTTTATTTAAGCAAGCAAGAGATGAAGGTACAAAGATAGGAATTTTCATTTTTTGATGTTGAGAGAAATTATTTTTAGATACAGGATGCTAGAAATAGAGATACCTATCGAAAAGATATATGAGTGGCTTTAGATTTTTCTGATGTGTAAGATAGGCACACATGAAATTCTAAACACTTTTTAACTTGTTCTTTATTAGGATATAATAATATGTCCCTTAATATGTTGTTTAATAGGTAGAATAAGTACATCTAGTAAGTATGTTATTAAGCTTTATCTTGTTTGGGTTTTTTTGTCTTGGTTAAGCTTTGTTTTAGGCATCAGGTAAAATGTAAGGCAACAAAGTGAATGAACCTCAATAACTTCAAAGAAGTTCCAAAGGAACAGAGATCTTGTGTATTGAGCTCCTTACAGAGTCAGGCCTTAGCTACTTGTGGTGTTTGCTGTTATAATAGAATCACGGAATAGTTTGGGTTGAAAGGGACCTTTAAAGGTCATCAAGTCCAAACCCCCTAGCAGGGACATCTTCAGCTGCATCAGGTTGCTCAGCCTGACCTTGAATGTTTCCAGTTATAGGGCATTATAACTTGGCATCCAGGAACAGAAACCTACTGAAGGAGGGAAGAAAGTTTACGATGTGTTTTCTGACAATGCATGCAGAGACAAATGCATTAGCTGAAATTTATCTTATCTCTCTTTACTGGATTTTACTACACTAGTTTCAGTAGAATAACGCTTACTTGATCTAATGTGGTTTGGATTTTTTTTTTTTTTTTTTTTTTCAACTTTCTATTTTTTTAAGTGTCTTGATGCGTTTCTGTTTTTTAGTTTTAACACTTTTAAATATGATTTTATTTTCAAACTTTGGCAAGTAAAAGAGACATGAAACCTGTCTTGAACTTGCATTTTAAATAGGTGAAAGTACTTGATTTTGTGCTGCATGTAATCTTAAGTCTGTTCATGGAGTAGACTTACTGATTTCTTTTTGCCCAGACACCATATTTTGGGGCTTTTTTCTGTGTGAGTTTTCTGTTGCTTTTGTCTGTCACTTGTTACTTTTAAACAAGAGAATAAATAAAACTTTGATTTCCTTCTACTTTGTTATTTTGTTAGCAACATTATATAAAGTACTATGTTTATCCTGACAATGTAATTTTTAGTACAAGTATGTTTTATGTTTTTTCCTTTGTAGCTTGACACCTTTAGAAGTAATATTGATCTAGCTAAGGAAAGTGTGAATGATGAAGCAATTATAAACAACACCTATAATCCTGAAGAAGAGAGTCCCAGATTTACAAAAAATAAAGTGAGAGAGAAAGCCTCAATTGCAAAGAAAATAAACAATGATATTGTTAGCGGAGAGGAGATCAAGCAACTCAAGTCTAACAAGAAAAAAAAGAAATCACTGTTACAAGAACAGTTTAACGAGGAGGAAAATTTATGTGAAGATAAATTGGAGAGTTTTGAGAAAAAGATTAATGATCTTCCAAAGAAAAAAACAAAAAGTAAATCACAAACAGATGTATCTCATCAAGGAGGTGATAGAAAGATTAAAAATTCCTTGACTGAAGAGAAGTGTCTAACTGAGTTAGAAGAGCAAGAAGAGCTAATTCAAGCTTATCAGCTGCATGTGGCTGAGGATGAGGCAACTGCAATTAAAAAGAAAATAAGGATGAAACTTAAAGAACAAATGTCTGAATTTGCCTCCAGTGTTCAAAGCCAGGAAGATGTATTGAACAATGAAGTGGGCAAAAAGAAGAAAAAGAAGAAAGAAATAGCAGTTTTAAATGAAGCTGAAACAAGGTACCATGATAAAAAAAATGTATACTGTGTGTCTGTGAAACTTAAGTGAAATGCTTGATTTTGTTCTAAGACAGGCAGAAGCTTTCTTGTAAATGGTATATATTTTGTAAGTGAAGATCTGTGTGATTCTGTTAGGAAAAATTACTAAATACTTTTTCAAAATGCTGCCAGTATTAACATTTAACTCACAAATTCTGTTTAACTTCTTTAAGAATAAACCAATTCCATTGTTATCTACTGTTATTTTCTGTTGAACTCGCTCTTAACTAATTTAAGATAATTTTGGACGTTTTTTTTTTGTTTGTTTGTTTGTTTTTTTTAGTGAAAAGTGATGGCCCTGATCAATCAGAGGGTATTAGTTTATAATGGAATCATTGAATGGCTGGGGGTTGAAGGGACCTTAAAGATCATCTAGTTCCAAGCCCCCTGCTTGGGCAGGGACACCTCCCACTAGACCAGGTTGCTCAAGGCCCCATCCAACCTGGCCTTGAACACTTCCAGGGAAGGGGCAGCCAAAGCTTCCTTGGACAGCCTGTTCCAGTGTCTCACCAACTTCAAATAATTTCTTCCTAATGTCTAATCTAAATCTACCTTCTTCAAGTTTGAAGCCATTTCCCCTTATCCTCTCACTACATACCCCTATAAAAAGCCCTACCCCAGCTTTCTTGTAGGCCCCTTCAGATACTGGAAGGCTGCTATAAGGTCACCTCAGAGCCTCCTTTTCTCTAGGCTGAACAACCCCAACTACTTTAGCCTGTTTTCACTGGGGAGGTGCTCCAGCCCTCTGATCATTTTATTGGCTCTCCTCTGGACACTCTCAAGGAGCTCTGTGTCCTTCTTATGCTGGGGACTCCAGAACTGGACACAGTGCTCCAGGTGGGGTCTCACAAGAGCAGAGTTGAGGGGGAGAATCATCTCCCTTGACCTCCCTTGTCTGTGCTGCTTTTGATACAGATAAAAACCAAATCTTATGATGCATAGCTCTCTTCACATGAATGGCTCTGAAATCATCTGGAAACCAGGGGTTAACTAAAGGATAGAGAGATAAAAAAGGCAAGACACTAATGTTGAGGGTGTGTTAATAATGAGCAGTTGCATCCGTATATGAAGCAGAATGCAGTTGTTGACAATAATCCCTTATGCTGCAGTGCAATGTCCCTTTCTGAGCTACAGCATCATCCAGAAGAAGATGGCAATGAAAATCAGTTCTTGGAAAGACTGCTCAGATCAAAAGGACAAAAACTGGAGGAAAGCATGGAAGAAAAGAAACCTAAAGCAAAGAAGGTTAAAAAGAAAACCAGAAAAGGTCTGCCAACAAAATGTTAGAATGTTGTACTGCTTTACCTAAACCCCTTTTTTTGTTTGTTTGCTTGTTTTTTTTGTTGTTTAATACACAACAGCAAAAGTATTTGTCCATAGTAGTAATGGAAAAGCGATTGAGCTGTTAATGTTACTTATGTTTCTTAAGTTACTTAGTTCTATTTTTGTTCTTCCAATTATGAGGCAAATCTGTAATGAAGTTAATTTGATGTATATATCTAAAATTTTAGATTCATTTATTGTAAATAGTTTTGAAATTGATATAATTAAGAAGGGTTTTTAAAGCCTACTATAATATTACATATGGTGTATTTTTAAGATGCGTGTTCTAATTGTCACTATAATTTTTCTCATTTTTATTTATGCTATAAAGGGTGTATCACCAGTATATTAACTGGGTGCTCAATTCAGGCACGTGGAATAGATTTTGATGCAATGCATGGCCAAATTGGAGAATTCATTTCCTCAAATGTTGTGGAGGCCAAAACGGGAAATAAGTTTTAAAAATGGAGATTACAGATACTGAGGAGGAGTAGGTCTTTGGCTATCTAATAACTATGGTCGTCTCACTATAACCTCAAAAGAAGGAAGTTCTGAAAACAGTGTTTGGTAAATTCAGGGAAAATGGAGAAAGCATCAGTTTCTGCTTACCTGTTTAATGTTTTTCTTAAAACAAACAAGCAAGCGTTACTCGAGGCAGTAGTTCAGAGAAGGATATTGAACTGCATGGGTTTTACGTTGTTGTAGCAAAGAACCTATACCAACCAACAGGAAAGCCTCTGATATAAAATTAAATGTTTGCTAGTACGACTATATTATATTATATTATATTAATATACATTCATGTCAGTGCTCATAAATATTTAAAATGCTGCATATTTGGTTATCTTATTTTAACCCATTACATAAAAACCACCTTAAATATTAATACTTTACTATAGGTGGCTAAAACAGCACAGTGTGTTTTAACTCCTTAAAACTGTCACAAGTGGAACACAGTAACCTCTATTTACTTTGTACCTAGTTCTAGAAGAAAACACTGAATTTGCTGCAGAAAATGATGAGGAAATGAGGAATTCAGACATTTCAACTCAGTCTCCACTTGGTTTTGATGATGATCTTGTGTTGGGAGTTTATATCCATCGATGTGACCGACTTAAAACTGATCTTCTGGTGTCTCATCCTGTAGTTAAAATCCATGTCGTTGATCAGAGAAGTGGCTTATACATCAAGAAGGATAATAGGTGACTCTTGATACTTTTTCCGTTACTAATTATAAGTATAAACACGTTGGTTCCCTAGAAAGTTATGTATGAAAATGAAAATAATGCTGAATTTTAACCCTGCCAGGTCACTCAGTTTTTTACATCTACGATAATGCATATATCTACCTACCATAAACTAGAGTGGTATTTTTCATTTCTTTTTGGCATTTTTAAATGCTCTACACTGCTGTTTTGCTATTGAGGTCCACCCATTTATAGCACAGTTCATTCTGCATTCTTTTCAGGGAGAAAATTTCCCAAGTCTCAAAAATAGGTAGAATATTAGAACCAGTAAGCAAAACTGTTGTATCCTATTGGTGTCTGCCTTTTCTTGTAAAAACTTTAAAAATAATGAAGTTTAGTCCTCCATATTTCTGATCACTTCAGTTAGTGCTTTTTACTGCTATAATACATAATTTTCCTGAAAATAAAATTTGAGCATTATTTATTTAACCAGCAGACTTAATTTCCTTAAACTTTGAGTGGCTTTAGAATTTTGCCTCTAAAATCATACAAACGGTGTCTTGATGTTTCTTTGCTCTCAGTAATTGAAAATACTTTTGTGTTTTTTGTTTTGTTCTTTCTGAGGAGCAATAACAATTTTAACTTTCAAACAGCAGAAGGAAAGTTTCTTCTTATGAAGAAGAACAAACAGAGGACATTCTTCCTAATATGACAAAACCATATGACTTTAGACAATCTAAATCAACAATTCCAGAGTGGGAAGAGCAAGTCATATTTAATGAACGTTTTAATTATTTTATTCAAAATACTGAAGAAGGCCCTCGGGTAATCCTGTTTTTTGAGGTAAGGTTAAATATCTTACATCCAATTTCTGCACATTAGGATTTTGTTTGTTCTTTCAACAGTATATGTTTGAAAGATTCAGAAGTTTTATTTCAGTTATGAGTTAGCAGCATAGTCTTATGATACAGAATTAAGTGGAGATACCAAAATGTGGTATTGTTGATTGCTAGTAATAATAGACACTTTTAATAGGAAAAAAAATTCAAAACAAAAAACGTTTTGAAAAGGCTGATAAAATCATGTCAGATCAGAAGCAATGGCACCACATATAAAGGGTATCAGTTTTTTCCACGTTCACAGAATCATAGAATGGTAGGGGCTAGAAGGGAGATATTCTGAAGATCTAGTCTGATCCCCCTGCAAGTGCAGGTTCACCTCGAGCAGGTGGCACAGGACCACATCCAGGTGGGCGTTGAATATCTCCGAAGTAGTGGAGACTCCACAACCTCTTTGGGCAGCCTGTTCCAGTGCTCTGTCACCCTCAAAGGAAAGAGGTCTGTTCTCATGTTCAGATGGACTTTCCTGCATTCCAGTTTGTGATTGTGGCCCCTATTCCTGTTACTGGGCACCTCTGAAAATAGTCTGCCCCCATCTTCTTGACGTCTGCCTTTTTTATAAGCATTTATAAGATTCACTCTGTCCTCTCTAGGATAAACAGACCTAGGTCTCTGAGCTTTTCCTGATAAGGAGATGCTAATTATCAGTCCCCTAATCATCTAATTATTCTTGAAATCTGAAAAGAAGCTCAAGTACCAGAAATTCAAAGATGGAGTTTACCTGCTTGTATCAACATTTATTTTCCCTTGTATCAATGAGCAAGCTATTACATTGTTTTCCATTAACATTTTAGACATCAACTTCTCTCCCATTTTTCTGAAGTAATTATTAATTTGTTTTCAAATACAATTATGTTTAAAGGAAAAATTTTAAGGTATGTATTCAACGTGATTTTGAACTTAAGTATCTCAATATTTGTAAAGAGACACTTATTAACCTGAAAATAGGTACCTAGTACAATATGTATTTTTTCATTCCTTTTTTGATATTTACCTCGTTGGGTTATTTTTATAATGCAATGTTTCTTTATTTTCTCCAATAAACATATTTATAGAATTCAGAGTCCTTAGTTGCTTATCACAGAGGTGATTACATTTGTATGTAGAGATTACTCATGGAAATAGTTGGGACCAAAAGCATGACTACACTGAAAGCATGTTGTTTGACTTCAGTGTTGTTTATGGAATACCAGTTCGAAGATGGTGTGATTCCAGGTGATGGTAGTTGTTTTGGGCTTATTGGGGTTTTGTTGTTGTTGGCACTTTTTTTTTTAATTTTTTTTTTTTTTTTTTTAATATAAGATAACCCTAAGAATGGCTTAATATAAGAAGATTCTGGTCATTGACCAGAAAAATGAAGAATCTCATGGACATCATTGGAAGTGTTCAAAGTCAGGTTGTGCAGCAGATTAAGCACCCTGACCTATTGAAAGATGTCCCTGCCTGTGGCAGGCATGTTGGGACCAGATGATCTCCAAAGGCCCCTTCCAACTCAAACTATTCTATGACTGATTCTGTGACATAAGTGATAAAGCTGGGAAAAGAAAACTAACTTTTTCACTGGCTAGGTTAACAGTCCAGCTAGTTTGGGCTGTCAGATGAGTGAATGATACAGGATTTATAAAAACTACGCAAACATTTTCAGTTCTTACTTGAGACAGAAGGGAAGGAAGAACAGATTTTTAAGACCAGGCTTGTGTTCTTTTTTTAAAGCAGATGATTAATAGTCATCAGGTAAATGCATAAGGATCTTTTATATCTGATTGTGTACTTCTGCACAAGTAATAAGTGTACTGGTTTTGTAATAGGTTAAAACTGAAATCTGCTAAATTTAGAGAATTGCATCTAGCATGTTTTCAGCAGTATTTTACTGTGAGGTGTATATTAATTACAAATTTCTTGATATTCCTACCAATACATTCAGATCCTTGATTTTCTAAGGATGGATGAAGTGAGAGCCAGCTCTGTACAGATTCCAGAAAGTGGTTTCCGAAAAATATGTTGGGCATTTCTAAAGGTATTATAAATATTTAAATAAGAAACAATTTATACAGCTTATTATGCAGTTATGTAAAAGACACTAGCCCTACTAAGTGGGAAAACATTTTTTAATATTTCCAAGCAACAGATATGGGAGAAACAAATCCTTGTTTACTGGGCTGTTATCTCCTTTCCCTCTTCCTTTGCCCCATAAAATTAACAGTAAAAAACTTATCAGTAAAGAATATGGGTATTTTAAGAAAGTGTAGAATGTAAGATTTTTTTCTTTTGTTCATAAAGTACAGAAGGTGTTGAGGGTTTGTGTGTCCATGAGAGTGTGTGTGGAAAGGATGTGACAAATCCCCTAATTTCTATACTTCATCTGTTTTGTATTATAGTGGCATTTTCAGTTGGCCAGGCTTTGAAAAGACTTGCCAGCCTGATTATAGTATGTCTGTCAGTTTTTAATTGTAGAATTTGAAATGTTGCAGCACTGAGAGACAAATAATTTACCCAGCATGTCATGTACCTTTTTACCCCTTTAGGAAAAGCCTGTATGTGCCAGTTTGGCCTTTGAGACTTGCAAGGTATTACATGTGTTAATTTGCCTGAGATTTGCATATCATTACATACAGAGTCTCTTCCGAACTTTTCCCGAGATGAATCTACAGGAATGAGAAGACTTGTGTCCTGTGTCGGGTGTATAGTTGGTGGAAACTGTGCATCCAGTTATTCAGCACAGCCTACTTGTGAACAAAGAGAGGGTGAAATTCCAAACTCATAAATAAAAATAAAATTGTAGCCTGTTCTTCATTCCTACTGCATCTGTCTGCATTATCCTGTAGTCCGTATCAGTCAAAGTAAAAATGTGCTGATAAACAGTGGTCAGTGTTAATGATAGCAGGTACACAAAATGAAGAGCATAAGCACCAATTTCTGTCTGAGTTCGGAGAGCTCAATGTCCTCTCAAGCTGGAATAGTTGCTGCTTTGCTGTATCTTCTGGTCTGGTCCTTTGGATGGTTCCAGCAAGTAGTAGTTAAAAAACAAACAGAAGTGTTATTGTAGAGGTCTTCTCACATATAGGATATTACTGTTTTGTGTATGCATCGTGTTTCAAAACTAAGCTGCCATTTATTACATATTTGTGTCATTGCCACTTTTTGGGATAGTGTAGTTCCCCAATGGAAAGTGGATTTTAAGATCTTAGCAGTAATCAGTGACTTTTACTACTTGTGTTAACACTTTTTTTTCCTCTTTTTGATCACACTTTAAGCTTGTAGGTGCAAATGGAGTTCTAAATGTTGATGGAAAGCTTCGTCTGCAATTATATTACCCTCCTCCAAGGACAAAGTCACATTCAAATGTTGTTGAGGTTTATGACTGGTGGGCAAAATGTCCAAGAAATCGTTACCCATCGACTTTATACGTAACTGTAAGAGGCATAAAATTGCCAGATCATGTAAGTTAAATTTATATATAAATAGATTTACAGATGAGCAGACTTTTCTGTAAGAGATAGTAACTAGCTAGAATGCGTCTGTGTGTGCATGTATGTAAAAGCTGTACTTATATACAGTATATAAAATAGCTAGTACATAACTAGCTATTTTTAAAACTTCATATGTTAAGATATGTCTTCCAAAACTCTGCCCTTCTTAGCTTTCTTGAAAAAACAGGACATTGACAGTCAGAAAACTTTGCTGAAGATTGATAATCCTTTTTTATTAGGAGATATGCCATTTTAAGTCACTAGATTCATGCAGGTGTGTGAATTCTTTAAGTGAGAGAAGATGTATGTCACTTAACTCTGAGTGCCTGTACCCTGTATTATTTCTCAGATGAGAACTCCTTTAAAGGCAGGTTTATATTGCTCATGTGCCAAGATGTGTAAAGGTAAATAAGGCATTTATTATTCTACAGATGCAAGTGCAATATTCTATTTTATTTTCCATATATATTTACAATTTTCATAGGTCTTCTGATCACTGTTGACAAAATCAAAGGTGATCTGTGGAAGCCTGCTGAGATATCGTCTAAAACCAAGCTAAGATTTGGGATTATTTTTTGTGCATTTGGGACATTTTTCCAATCTGTATACTGAAACAACATCTGCAGATCTCTCTCTCAGTTTAGCTGTTGAGGTTGTTAGGAATTCTTTGTGCTTTGCTTGTATGTTTTGCTGGTATGTCTAGGTGCTATCACTGGTTTACAGCTATCCCTGTTTTAACAGTCCTCTGTGAAGCTAAGGTGCTGTGATGGATTTTCATAGGCTTTCTGAGCTGTGCTTGCCTTGGATTCATTGGCTGCTGATATTTTGTTCTTCTTCTAATAAATGTCAGATTTGCCAATGTTGGAATTGAGCTCCAGATAAGAGCCATGATATGACACAGTTTTCTATGCACAGATTTCTGCTTCCAGTTAAGATCTGTTACACATCCTGCATAGTCTTCTCCCTCTCTGGAAGGACCCAGATGTTCCCAGGAGGACCCAGAAAATGGATGTGTCTGATAAAGCAGGGCATCTTCCATGGAAGTAAACATCTATGAGTGGACAACAGATTTAAAATCTTAAATTGGTTTCTACTTGCATAGAATCATAGAATCATTAAGGTTGGAAAGGACCTTCAAGATCATAAAGTCTGTAGTATGTGTTCAACGTACCATGTTAGTCAGAGGAACCTAGAGAGCTAATCACCCAGAAGTGGGTACCTAGAAACTGTCAACCTGAAAGAAAGCACTAATTTTGCCTGATACTCTGATGTGTCTCAGGACTTAGTGAAACTGTTCAGAACTGCAGCCGGTGCTTAGCAGCCTCTGTGCCTCTCAGCCACGCTGCTGCCAGGCTCTTCACAGCATTAAGGCTCTCTGTGTGCTCAAGCTTTGTGTAACTTCTAGGTAAGGTTCAGTAAATTTGCTTACAGAAGTTTGGAAAGTTGGTATGCTTTATCTACAGTTAAAATGACAAATGTAGTCAGATCTCATTTTTATTAGCAACCATTGTTCTGTGTACAATGCTGGTAATATCTTTTGATACCATGAATTGCTTTTGTTGCCAAAGCAGTGTCTTAATTTGAAGTTAGTAGGTTAGTATCACTGTAACACGATGATAAAAATAGAAAAGTATCATTTATTTGAAAAACCTTTATTGACACAACTCTGGAAGCTCAGCTTATTTTCTGATTTGCAAGGCTCTTTAAATGACATTTTTCCTGTGCCTTTTTCATGTATGAAGCTTTTTCCATTTTTCATATGTAAAAATGAAATGCATTTTAAGTTAAAAGTACCTTTTAATATTTTCACATATTACACTGTTAATTTCAAAAATATTTTTCCCTGATACTTAGTTTTGTTTCCCTTAAGGTTCCTCCTTATTTCTGCTCTACAACAGCCATTCAGCAGGAGCAAAGTAGTGCAACAAGTGAGCTCCAGGGAGAGGGGTCTAAGAAATCATGTGAACCCTTTGCAGAGGAGAAAAAGCAATCTTTTAGATGGATGAGAATACCTGGACAGGTGAAGTGGTTTTCTTCGTTTTTTTTTAAAAATAAAAAGATCTGCTTTGTTCTATGCAATTTCAATTTTGTTCAATAAGTAATAGGAAGCAAGTTATTCATTAGAGCAAATTAAAAAAAAAAACAACCAACCAAACAAACTAACCCAAAAAAACAAAGAAAAAAAAAGTACAGGATGCTTA
This sequence comes from Florisuga fusca, assembly GCA_038090715.1. NCBI lineage: Eukaryota > Metazoa > Chordata > Aves > Apodiformes > Trochilidae > Florisuga > Florisuga fusca. The sequence goes on from JAAWXA010000001.1 coordinate 42,403,477, forward strand.
GCTTCTTACCAAATATGGCTGATTTAGTAATTTTTTTCTCAGAACAGCCAGGTATTTTTATTTCCAGAATTCTGTAGTAATAAGAAGGAATATGGCTAGTCATGTAGTGGAAGTAAGACAGTGAAAACAGTTCTCAGATTTCACCTTGAGTGGAAGTGTTTTCTTGTTTCATTTTGTTATTTTGGTGGGGGCTTTTTATTCCCTCCATTAAAGTTATTTTTACAATATAATATAATTATGAAGGAACTTCCACATAAGAACCTTGAGAAGGTTCTCGCTGATTTCACCATAAGTCCTAGATCACTGCAGCTAATGGAAATTAGCAGTCGTATAAAGGGAGTATTTTTGCAACTATATATATATATGCTGTCTTTGCATTATTTCATATTTTTCTGTAGAATAGTGTTAGCATAAGGTCATGGTTCCATAAGAACTCAGATAATACGATTTGTTAACAAATAATGCTGATTTTAATTTTGATCCCATACTGTAGTCCTTTTACTGATCCTTTCAAAAAGAACACTTAAATGGGCTGATTTTATTTCCCAATAATGTTTGCTAGTAATAATAGTAAGGAATAGATGAGTCTGCCTTTAAAATGAAACTTTTCTTACAAAAAACGGAAGGATATCTATAAGGTGTATTTCTGTGTTTCTTACTTTTCAGAAAGTTTGCATTTTGAAAATAAAAGTGTAATCAAAACCAAATAAAATTTGGCAGCTTATTTATTCTTAGACTATGTACATATTGAAGAACTGTAGTAGCAGTGATGATGTATTTTCTGATGTGCTGTCTTGTGAATCAGTTTCAGTAAAGTAGCATGGTGTGGTATGCCTATTTGCCAAAGACTAACAAAGCAGACATGCTTGTTTAAAAACAAATACTCAAAATTATTATTTCCTTTTTGCACATTTAAATTAGTAATTTACCTTTAAAGCTAAATTAACTTTTTAAAGGATCAGTGTATTTATGTATTTCTCCATACAGATGGGTGACATTACCTTTTACAAAATGTCCTATACAATTATGAGTTAATTGGTACATGAATATTTTTTATGTGAATTGTAGTTACATGATCTATAAATGGAAGAAGTTTATTCTGTGTTGAATTAGTATTTCAACATTGTAATATCTTATTTTAGAGAGGTAAAAAGGCTTAGGGAGGCTTAAGTACATATATAGTTTATAATAATAAGTGGTTACACTTCTGAAATGAGCAGCATATTGTATTTTCTGTTTGTATACTTTGAAATGCATAGGAGTCAATGTTCCTTTTTTCATTGATAAAGGTAAGTCAGGTTTAGCTTAAACAATTACGTAACTACTCTGGATATTTCAAAGGTTGATTAAACTTCTAATTTAGTTCTGGAGAAAACCTCATGTGTGTAAAGAAAATATTTTGGGAGAGAGGAAGGGTGGCTAAAATACCTGTGCGTTTTTCTGAAGTGTTTTCTCCCCAGAGTTTGTTTTTTTTGTTTTGGTTTGGTTTGTTTGTTTTTTTTAATGAGGAATTGAAATACTGATGAGGAATGCTAAAGGTGATTTGGAAGACCAGAGGTTTGAGCACCTGTAGTTAGTTATCTGAGCTCATACTGCAATCATTGAGTTACTGAAAGCTGTGCTTAGACTCCTTAAAGAAGCTTGACTTACTCTACATCTTGTATTATTGATAATAGTCATTATTAAGTACTTCTTAAGATTAAGGAAATTATTTCAATTTTAAATCTTCTTAGATTTTTAAAACTTGCTGGTTTTCTGTAGTAATGGGGTATAAAAGAATATGCAAACTGGATATGTTTTAAGCTGTGCAGCAGAACTGTTTCGGTTGGTAAGATTTATTATTTATTTATTTATTCATTCCCCTTTAAATTCCCTTAAGATGTTAGTAGCTTTTTAAAACTTACACGGACAGGAGCTAAGAATGTGTCTTGAGCATTGGGTCATTAATATTCCTAGCTGTGTAATCCCAATTCTTTCCTGAAAAGCCAGGCTTGCCGCATACCGAACAAGCATCTGCTTTCACTGCGAGGTGGAGATATGGGCTGTTTCTGTATACGTTTCTCTCATGATGGGAGAACACTGGCAGCAGCTTGTGCAGGAAGGAATGGATATCCCATTGTTTGTAAGTTTAAAATATGTTTGGGGGGGGTTTCCTAATAATTTGTACAGCTTGAAATTCAAGGACAAAGATGCATTTTTAAATTTTGGTTTTTTAGAGGTTTCGTATGCAAATGTGTTTTGCAAATTGTTCTACACATTAGAGAGCACCAAGGAAAATGCTCTTTCTCATTAACAGGGCTGGAACTGTCTTTGTGCATGCATTGTAATGTATATACAATTAAGTGCTACAAAATTACAGTATTCTGTGCAGAGTTTGAATGGAAATACTAAAACATAGATTCTGATAATAAAGTTTTAAGTGAAATAACTTTCCTGGCCCTTATCCCCAAAGTTTTTTGTTTAAGCTTTTCTCCTTACCTGTTGTAAGAGTTAAATAACTGGACTATTGTAATCTCTGTACATAACTACTGGAGGCTGCAGTCTTCCATTGGTGCCCTTCAGTTGGAACAAGTACCACTTATACTTGGGGCTTCTGTATCACAGTACTATCAACTGTGTAATTCTTAAGCCCTGCATAAGAGTTTTGAGTTAGGGAGAGAAAGATATTTTAAGTGCACACAAAGTAAATGTTTAAACACAAGGAACAGTAAATCTAGATTACTGTATTGCATACTCCCAGAAAATTTTCTCTGTGTTAATATACTTCAAAGATTTGTCAGGTAATCATTAAAATCCTAATACTCACTTAAAGAATTATAATCCTATATTATAGATCTGGATCTAAAAATTTAATGTGAGTAGGCTGTTTCTTAGGAGTTAAGACACTTATAATACGCATAAACCACTAGATGGAAGTATATGCTTGCTGTCCATGCATATCTAGCAACTGTATCTTGCTCTCTGAAAATGAGAAGATAAAGGAAATGAGTTGATTTATGCTAGCTGAAACTCAACCTAAGATTAGACTGAATTTTACACTAATAATTGCATGAATTGATGGTAAATTCTTACAAATTTTTTATTTTTCTATTTAAACTTTACTAGTGTATGAAATTCCTTCTGGACAGTTTCTGAGAGAATTTTATGGTCACCTTAACATAGTATATGATCTTTGTTGGTCAAAAGACAACCAATATCTTCTTACTGCATCCTCTGATGGCACTGTCAGGTCAGTATGATGATGTTCTGGGAGATAGCATCAGAAGCATAAAAAAACCCCCAACAAAGTGGGCCAGTTTTATTTCCAGTTTATTACAAACTGTGCTATGATATTTTAGTTAAAGATTGATTGCAGTGTGACTTAATCTGGAATAGAAAAAATGTTATGGAGTTACTAACTTATGCTGTATTGGTTTCTAATGTATATGTATTTGAGACCAAAGCTTCTTCCTAAAACTACAGTATCTAAATCTGCAGTGAAGTAAAACCTAAGAGGCTTTATAATTAAAGAAGTCACTAGGACAGTTGAAAAATTCTGTCCTTTGAGAAATTGCTTCATTATGAATGCCATATTAAATTTTCAAGTTTTAACATAAAGCAGGAAATTGAAAATTTAAGATTCAAGATATGTGTATAAATTTTTCACCCTGCACCTATATATGCAATTTTTGGGGGTTGTTTGGTTGGGGTTTTTTTTTTTAGTTTTTATTTATAATTAATTAAAATTATTTATACATAGTTAAATAATTCGACTTAAATTGCTGTAAGTGAAATTTGATAGTATTATTTTCAAGGCCGAATATGTACACGTTTTCCTCTGCAATTAGGAAGTGTGTTTCAGTGCATTGTTAAAGTTAAAATCTCAATAGTGTTCAAGCCTTGAAAGCAAAACTCCCTAACATGAAGAAAAATAAGAAAATACAGCTGGTGACACTGCACAGTGCTAATATGAACAACTTTATAAGGCTTCATAAGGCACTTTTTTAGCTCTATATGTTGTTTCTGTTATGCAATTCAGTAATTCTACAGACAGTTATATAATTAAAGTGCCAGAAGAATTGTTAAACGATATATACTGTATGTCTGGAACTGGTTTTTGTTGGTTTTCTGGTTTTGGTTGTTTTGGTTTGGGGTTTTTTGGCTGCTTGTATGTATGCATAGTATTTTGAGAGCTTATCCTGTATTCTTGTTCTTTGAAAAGCAGATTAAGTGTGACTTTTTAAATATTTAATTTGATATCAGTTTCACTCCTTTATGTTACCCGTAAGAAGACACAGCTCTTCCTCAATTCTTGAATTTGTGGCAGCAAGTTGAAACAGTAGTAGTCTTCCTCCTTTTTTGTGTACTCTGTGTAGTAACTGTGTAAGTTCTTTGTTCCTGTATTTACTACCTGTTCCCTTAAGTTCCTTAAAAACTCTTAGTTTCATCTTTTTTCCTTTCATATTGGGAGTATTTTGCCATTGAAACATAAGAGAATTTACGGATGAGGACCAGAAGACACGTCATAGCTTTAAAGTCATTATCAGTATATTACCTGGATCATCTCTCAGGCTGATTTTGAAGGGACTTCGAAGTAAAATTAGTGATCTTGTGTAAATTCTTTATATAATGTTTTATACGTTGCTCTTAAGTCCTCCCAAGATTTAGTCCCACAGTATTTGTGAGCAATAAATTAACCTTTCTAAAACCGTTCTAAAAGACAGGTTGACCTTTGCTCATTAATTTGCAGGTTAATCACTATACTATAAGGGATTACAGTTTTGTAATGAACTCACCTCAGAGTGAGTTTATAATTCTTTGGTAGCCACCAGAAGCCCCCCACTTGGAAAGGTGGCACTCAAACAGTTTAATACCACATTGTAACTAAGCATTCTCTGAAATATGCTGCCTACCTGTATTTCATGATCCAGGTACCATTCCATTCTTTATGTCCTCATGTTTGGGGAAAGGTCCACGTATAGCATCAAACAAAAAATGCTTCCTAACAAAAATCTGATCTTAAGAGTTATGGGTGGTGAACCGTAGGAAATAGATGAATATTAAGAACTGAATTTATTTGAAGGAAACATCCTTGAGATCACTGTCACTGTGTGGTATGTAATTGTACTTTTAAAGTTTTCTGGAGTTTTATTTCTATTAAGTGTTCCTAAATGTTCCTTTGTAGTTTTTTGCTCTGCCACTTCTTTGTACTTTTTCTGTAAATGAGTGATACCCCAGAAGTCCTTAGTAATTTAATAAATAGTAATTTCTGAAAGAAAGAAACTGATTCATTCCATGGAATTTTTGTGTATTTTAAAATGTGCCAAATACCCATTAAATGAGTGAGTGGTTGCGAATCTACTTTGAAGACAGAGTACTATGTAAAGCAGTAAATGTGTCTTCATTCTTGTTAGAAAATACCATATCAAAGGATTAAAAATAGGTGGAACAAATAAATAGGATAAACAGGTCGTGCTAATTATTTGCCAGCATTTGCTTCTAGAACCACCAGCACAAAATGCAGCATCAGTTATACCTGTGCATGTGATTGCCTTATACAGTAGATATCCTAATATCCTTTCCTTTCAGAATGTGGAAAATAGAAATTCAGGCAACATCTGCAGCACGACTTTTTCCTCATCCTTCATTTGTTTATGCTGCCAAGTACCATCCAGTTGCTGACTCAGTGGTCGTGACAGGATGTTATGACTCAGTGATTAGAATCTGGAATGCAGATGTGGAAGAAATCCATGGGCAGCTGCTACAGGAGCTTGATGGTCACAGAAGTTTCATCAATACACTTTGTTTTGATGCAGAAGGTATTTTCTTAGCACTTTTTCAAGTAGCCTTCTTTTCAGTTGAAGGACAACTTGAGTGCTACTGGGTTGCTTTATTTCCTAGAGGCAATATGAAATCCTGTGATAGAATAGAATAGTTTTAGCTGTGTGTTTACAGTTTCTATGTTAGTATGATGCCTTATCTGGGCAAACACAAAGGGACATAGTCCTTGATATAAATTGAGAGTAATCAGAAAATCTAAGTGTAAAAAGGCCTGGTGTAGTGATCAGGCGCTGATAACTTGGCAAATTTTGGTCATATTTTAGTTGTCATTGTCCCTATAACTAGCTATTATTAGCAAATGTTTTGTACATATTGCAGAAAAAATTAGCAGAACATAGAGCACAGATACTAATTTTCAGAGGAGACAAATGTGTCAGGATGCAGGTGGAAAGCCTCGGACTTAGTGTTGAGAGGCAAGTTGGAAGAAAGTCAGGTTTGGCTAGAATTCTTCTAGGTGGAAGAATTATATACTAGCTTAAAAGCAGAAGCAGGAAATCCAGAGAAGTCTCAGAACAGAACAGAAGAGATTGCATAATCACAACAGTAGCAAAGATGGCTCCACTGTATTCTCATTCAGTGTTACCAACACATTACGAAGATAAAGAAAATTATGTACCAGTGGTTAATTGTGAGAATTTTAACAATAGACTGAAGAAGCAGGAAGGTGACGAACTTTTCAACATTGACAACGAATATGAAAAAACTGAGAGAAAAGGATACAGTTTTGACCACTACAAATAATATTAACTGGTAGATTAACAGCTGAAAGCGAGTGAGAAAGAGTTACTCCCATGTACAAGTGAAAGGAGGAAAGAGTTGAAGATGAGTGAATGAGTTAGATGCTTAGAAGTGTTTGACTTGTTCTGGTTCCTACAAAAAAGTAAGAATTGCATTTTTATAAAAAAAAAAAAAGTATTTGTGCTTAAGTTAAGAACAACTTTTGGACAACAGTGTTTTTGTTCAAGGTGCCCTCAGTGATTGTACAGGTAAGTATTAGACTCTCATGTGAAGATCATTGAGCTGTAAATGCTTGTTTTTTGATGCTTCTTGAATATGAAAAAAAAATTATAAAACTTAAAAGAATATTCACAATATCTGATTCCTTCTGAATCTAAATTGATGGTGTCGTCTTCAGTCATGCAGTATAAGCAACGTGTATTTTCAATGAGTGTATCATAGCAAAAGAGGAAAGAACTGGTGTGCACCTATTTACAAAAGTAATAGAAGAAATTGTTTCTTGTTCATCCATCCTTTTCTGTATTTGTTCTTTTTTGTGGTATTCTACTTACAAGATGTTATTATTTCACAGGACTCCACATGTTTTCAGGAGATAGTTCAGGACTGATAATAGTTTGGGATACATCTGTCAAAGGAAGTTCTCATCACCAGTTTCAGCACTGGAGGATTAATAAGGTAATCCTTATTAATTAACAAGTTGTTAAACTAGCAGTGTGATTTTTATGTGAAGTGTTCCAAATACAATAATTTGAAGTCAGTTTTTTTTTTATACAGTAATTTTGATTTAAGTGAAAAGGTGTAATTTATTTAAATAATGGTACGAAGGAACTGATAGAGCATGCTGTGATTCACTGACTCAGAATTTTTAAATTGTTTGGTAACTTCAATTTTTTTATATATAAAACACAATGTCTGGTGCTTAATACTACTGTATTAACAGATAAATGCTAATGCATTGGATTTGTTAATTGAGATAACAATTTAATAGATCAGAGGCTTTAAAATTCACTTTTTTTCATACCTTTGAGGCCTAATGTTCAATCAGCATTTTTGCCTTCAACTGCATATCAGAATTTCAGTCACAGTAGAATCTGCTTGGTGCTTGCGAGAAGTTGATTGCCAGTGTGTAATGCTGTTAATATAGGAACAAACCTTTTCTTTAATCAAATAGAATAAAGTGTGCAGAAAAACAGAAATGCAAGAGAAAAAGTAATAATAATGTTTTAAAACACGAGTTTTAAGACACAAAGTTAGATTTTTTAAAATATATTTCCTTTTTTCTCTAGGAAATAAAAGAAAATGATATTAAAGGAACACCAATAAATCATTTGGAGGTACATCCAAATGGAAGGCGTTTATTAATCCATGCCAAAGATAATACTCTGAGAATCATGGATCTCAGAATGTAAGAAGATTTTTGGTAACAAATGTGTATTTCCTTTTTGTTTTAAAATGTACTTGTGGAAAGAAAGTGCCATATAACTATTATATGTATAGTTGTGGAGAGGAAATATGTCCTAATAATCAAGGGTAGTAATATTAGGGTTAGGAAATTGTTTCAAAACACTGCTGTATTACAGACAAAAATCTGTAATATGAGGTAAATTGTTTAGAATAGAGCATCCAGAAATTAATAGATGATTTGTGAGTTTAAGGTGGCGTGAAGGAGAAGATGCTAATCTCCTGTAGACTGAATTAACTTTGAAAAATTCAATATGGTTATGAAAATAACTTGGAAATCAGAATATTTACTTGTACATTAGTTTATTGTGGTAGAATGGAATGAAGATCATCATCATAAGTACTGAAATGTGCAGTGATGTTCATATTCTGGGATATTAAGCAGCTGTTGAGATATTTTGAACTTAGTTTTTGATTAATTTTTTTTTGTCATTTTTTATAGTTGCCCATGCAGGGGGGTTGAAACTGTATGACCTTTAAGTATCCTTCCAACCCAAACCATTCTATGATTCTATGAAACTACAATAAAAACTGAGCGGAAACACAGTAACTTGAGCTGTTGAGATTGGAGTGTTCAGTCTCGACCCCAACAATCAAAGGATGAGGGCATGTTACGCAGGACTTTGCCCAGTTGTGTTTTGAATATCTCAGGGGAAGAAGGGCCTTCTGTGAACAACATCTGCTAGTGTTCATTCACCCTCAAAGGAAAATTGAGTGTCTTGTATTTTGATTTGTTTCCATTCCCTCTTGTCATTTTACTGGGTGGAGCTGAAAAGAGTCTTATTCCTATCAGTTACAAACCTTGATAAAATGCATCAGAAAATTTGGTTCCAGAAAGTCACATTAAAAATATGAATACTCATCCTAAATGATTCATCCTTAATTTCATGGCTTTCCTCACCTTGTCATGCAGAAAACCAAAGGTCTTTGGTATTCTACATGAATTTACCTGGGGGGAAATACCTCTTAAAGCTCTCATAGCATGAGAAACTATTCTTTTAGAACATACTGTTGTACATGTCTATACTCTCTCAGGAAATCTTTCATGTAAATATTGGATTGGATGTTTGACCTAGGTGAAGGCTTTCCAGTTTTATAGTGTATTCTTCATCATTTTACTATAAATGATAAATTCTAATGAGCATGCTAGAAGGCTAAGCTATCTACTCAATCAAAAAATGGAGTTGGCAGATTAACAGGAAAGTAGTTTTTGAAGCAGGTAGTGTTCTTCCCTAACTTCTAAAAAGTATGAAGTTTCACTTTGAGAGGGAAAATTGGAGATTTCTAAGAAATGGTTAATATGGTGTGCAATTTCACAATTTTAAAGCCAGATTATCTGTAGGACACGCCATCTCCTTCTATCTCCTACACCTTTGGCCATGTATTCCTAGCATTTCTTTTTTATCAGCTCTAGAGATCTTTTGATGTAGTGTAAGTCAGATCAGTGAACTGATCCGACTGAAAATCAGCCGGCAAATACAAATGATTAATTTTCATTTTAATCCACTATCTGATCTAACTCATCTGATACCTCTCCAAGCACTAGAGAAGAAATGAGGGAGAGCCTGGGAAAACAAGGGTGGAGAGGACAGCAGCTGGACTGGTGCTTTGACCACAGCCCACAGTTACCATTGGCTTAAGTCTTATCAATAAACCACAGGGTCAGATACCCAGCACTGATAATTTTACACGTCAGCATTATCTGTTCATTCCCTGCATGAGAAAAGAGGGGGTGGAGGTCACAGAGCAACACAATTCACTTTGATTGACAACTAGTTGTTCTTTACTTTCAACTTGCTTTTTTGATCTCTTTGGATAATGCTGTTGTCCTGTCACTCAGGTATGTGATCAGGGATTTGGTTTTAGTTCAGACCTTTCTTTAGGGCTCCATATGCAGGTTAGTTTTACATCTTGCAGAACTCTTCTTTGTGACATCTCAGAGATACCATCTTTCTTATTCATGTAGCTAATGTTCTTATTTGGCCTAATATGGTCTTGCTCTGTGATCATTAAAGTATCCTTTTCTCTTGCCTGACAAATATAATTGTAGCTCAGCTATGTTTATTCAGAATAGTGTCAAAATTATTTTGCTGTCATATTAACTCATTGGACTTTACTCAGCATACCTCCATTGTTTCTGCAGTAACACTTTTTAAAAATTACTGTTTATTGTCTTTGTTATCTTTTACGGCCTTTTGCTATTCTTCTTGCCTTGAATTTTGCATTATTGTATTACTGCTGTATTAGTCTTCATTTTGCCTATCTTTTTCCAAGTTGTGCATGTTTGACAAGCTGGTTTATGCTTCTTGAAATCCTTTTTGCAGATTCTTTCCTCTTTTATGCCTACAAGCTGTTTGACATTAGTCATTAGTAGGTCATTATTACTATGCTGACTAGAAGTGTTTCACTGAAAAATTAGGATACCTAGGTAGCACAATAATATTACTAATGTTAAAGTTGATGTCTAAAATTTCTTGATTCTGCTGCTGGTTTTCTAGCTAAGCAGACATTAGTGTGAAGCTCTAGAGAGAGCAACTGGACAAACAGAGCACTACTGCGGTGTAACCGAGCTCAGGAAGCATAATGCAAACTTTTTTGGAAGAGCTTAGTAGTGCAATTTCCCCATTTTTTTTGAAAGAAAATTTACATTGAGAAAATGCAAATTACTGCATCTATATCCATTCTCTAGATATGAGGATTTTCATTTTCTATTGAAAGACAAGGTTGTACACTTGCATGTATAATTTCAGATGTATTATGAAAGCCAGGGAAAAGGAAAGGTAAATACTGCATTATGCAAAAGGGAAGTGCTTGCGTATCTATTTGGGATACAAGATGTATTGATTTTTCAAAGGGATAGAGAAGAGGACTGACATACAAAGTGTTAGATTGTCTATTCTGAAAGCATCTGACAAATTTTCAAACTATTCTTTATCTTTAGCTTGGCTACAAAGAAATACATTGGTGCCACAAATTACAGAGAAAAGATTCACAGCACATTAACGCCATGTGGTACGTTCCTGTTTTCTGGAAGTGAAGATGGAAAGGCTTATGTTTGGAATCCAGAAACAGGTAACTAATTATTTTATGATCTTAAGTCAGGTTATCAAGACTGAGGGGGAAATGGTTTTGTAAGCTTTATTGATGCATTTCTGGTATGGAATGAAACTTCAGTAAGATACTGTTAAATCCTGAAGCCTTTTAAATAGTTATTGTTAAGCTCTAAGATTTCATTCTCTTGAAGAAATTAATAGACAGAGTTACCATTTGTAATATTCAGCAGAAAATGCTGCCCTTTTAGTTCAGGTTTTTGTGTACTGCCATTTTTCACATGTGGATGAGGGTCTTAAAACGGAATGCACAAAAATATTTCAGTCTTTGTTTTAAATTTTTGGATTTTGTTGAAAACAGCTTTATCTGTTTACCAGAGTGATCAGAGACTGATTATTTTTGACCTTTGGTATATAAGGTTTCTGTTTGAATTATTCCCCAATCCAAGTAGTTGAAAAAAAGCTATCAAAGTCTTTCTGGAAAAGTCTTAAGCTAATGTAAGGTAAAGAGTTTGTCATCTTCATTGTACAGTGAGGTAAAAGTAACAAAAATAACAGTGAAAGGTAGCAGAATACACTTTTTTGTTTACAAGACAAAATGCTCTGTCTCCAGTTAAAATCTAAGTAATTTTAAAGTGGAAAAAGTAAATATTTTAGAACTAGAAGCTGACGGTTCTTTTTTCAATTTCTTGCTGCATTTCCAACTATATTAGCTTGCAACTATGCCACCACATATTTTGTCTGAAAACTTTTAAAAAAAAAGTTAAAGAAGGGAGAAATTTTGTTAGTGTGTTTTCATTGGGCTTTGGCTCTTGTTTACATACATTATGAATTTAATTCATAATGCAATCAGCTGGTGAGCAAATTTTATGGGTTTTTTTTCCTAATAATTTATTATCAACTTTCATTACTAGTGTCAGTATTATATAACTGAAATCCACAACCAAGTGAGATAGCTATCTGCAAACTGCAAGCACGAACAAATACCGTGGAACGCTGCCTTTCCAGAACTTGGGTATCAAAAGAGAACTCGGCTAACCTGGTGCATCCTTTGGGGTTTCCTGCAGCTGTTACAAAAGCACTAACTTTTCTAACTTGTCAAATAACTTCAAAGCATGCAGTATTTTGTGTCTTATGTCAAATAGTAGTTTTCAATAAGGAAATGGACTGAAGAATATTTATTTAGAATGGTAGTCACTGCACTGTTTTAACACACGCTCTAACCATCTGTTACTTTGTATTATCAACAAAGTTTCCATGGTACTAATAAATGTATTTCACTCCTGTAGGAGATCAAGTGGCCATATATTCTGAACTCTCCTTTACATGTCCACTTCGTGATGTTGCCTTTCATCCACATGAACACATGGTGTCATTTTGTGCCTTTGGTCAAAATCAACCAATACTTGTATACATCTATGATTATAAAGGTACAGTACCAATTTTATTGATACAAACCCGTAAACATTATAGAAGCTATTTGCTAGTATTTGTACTCCTTTTGAAGGAAAAAGAAAACAGTAATTGGATTACAGTATGTTTATTTATCCTGCGAGATATGAAAACCCCACCAGACATGAACCAGAGCAACCTGTTCTAGGCGACCCTGCTTGAGAAGGGGCTTTTGCCTAGCCAGTTACTAGAGGTTCCTTGCCACCTCAAGTTGGAATGTGGTGTTACATGTAATCCTGAGTGATTCTTATAGCCCCTTAACATATATGGGAAGTGTCATAGAAACATTTAAAGCCCCTTTTACTGCCAAGGTGGATTATGGAGCCAGAAAATAGTATCTTTCTGAAAATTAATAAATAGTTAATGCAAAACTCTATTTTGTATTGTGTATACTACAAATAAATATTAAGGAGCTGTATAGGAATGTGTTTATGTATATATGAGAACATCTATATGGGACAGTACACATGGTTTTCTTAAACAGATGGTACACCTGTGGTGTGACTAGATGAGATACATGTTTATTCCCTGTGTTGAAGGTAATACTAGCTTTTAATTTTTATGATGCAAAATAAAATTTAGACTCTCCTTTGCAGACATTTCTTGTATTTTTTTTACCAGTATCATTTTTTTCAATTAAGGATGTAATTTCAGATGTCATATTGCATCTAGAAAGTAGATAACATTAATATGAATTATACAATAGATTTTGCGTATCTGTCAGGTTTTGGTTTGGTTTATATTTGTAGAGAACATAGATTTGTAAAGTTAATCCTGTCTTTATACATTTGCATTTTAAATAACATGAACTAACAAGATTACTCATCTCAAATTTCAGTTTAGGTTATTTGTCTGTTGAACTGGTTGACTTGTACAGGAAAATAAAGTTGAATGACTTTACAGTCAATATTCAGTGCTAAACTTCAGCACAGTAAGATACCTGCATTCTAGAGAGCAGTGGAAAATACTCTGGATGAAAGATTTTTTTTTACTCTTCAGCAGACAGGGAGTCTCAAAAACTAGTAGGGTAGATACTGTGTGTGTGTGTGTGTGTGTATTTAGAGATGATGCAGATATTACACCAGAAGTTATTTGTATCATCTTGACTGCTTAACTAAGTCACAGATAACTATAAATTTTTGCATAGGTTGTGGTCTTTTGTACATTGTACATTACTAATGTTGTCATTCCTTTTTTGGTTAAAAGCACACACTTTGCTTTCAGATGATAGTCGTGCTGCCTTAGTGTTGAAAGAGTTAATCACATAGTAATACTAATTTTAGTCACTGTCATAGTTTTTAAGTAAGCATTTTACATACCCCAATACTTTTATGTGTATCCTGTGCAAAACTTATATGACGAATTATAACCTTTGTTGGCTTGAGGCCACAGCACAAAAACTTGAAGTTAACCAATTTAAGTGACAGCACAACTTTCATCAAAAGTATTCTATTTTATAGCAGGCTACCTCCTAATAAGACAGGCCTCCTGTGTTTGTTTATATGTCTAGCAACCTCTGAAATTTCACTCAAGTATAATAAGCTCACTTGAACAAGCCTAGAATAAATGTAAAATGTACCTAGTAAAACAGCTGAATTCAGTGGCAGATAACTTACTTGTGTTTGAAAACTCTCCTTCCTCTTCCCCCCTCATATTTCTGTATGAAGTACACTATTGTGTATAAGCAATAAACAAATATCAGTTCTGTGTGATAGGAACTGAACACAAGATAATGGGGTGGAGAGGTTGTGTGGGGACAAGTTAGGTGGAAATGGGGTAGTATGGAGAAAATTTCATGTGATTTTTAGGTTTTCCCTCTGGCACCATTAGTACATATACTGATGGTGTTTGACTCAAGACATAGCTGTCAAAATGACAGTGATGATTCAATTACTTCTTTTTCTCATGGCAAAGTAAGGCTTCATCTGATACATTAATATTGGTTATTTCTACAGCTGCACAACAGGAAGCTGAACTTGTAAAAGATCTCAGTTCATCGTTTAAAACAGCTTCGCTGAGAGGGCCACAGTTCTTTAGCAGTTTTTCTGAAATTCCTGTACAAAAAAATTCATCGATGACTCCAGCAGATCAGTTTGTCAGTGTTGCAAGAGGATCAATGAGAATGCAAAAGGTGAAACAGAAACTTGATTCTGTTATGGTAAGTCAAATTTAATTATTTCCAGAAATATGTAGTTGACTCAGCCAAAATTCAAATTCTGGGACTGGTATATGTAACAAAACATATACTCATGGTCTTAGTAGCTGTTACTGAGAAATGCATTCATCTCTTACTAATATTAATGTGTGTGTAAGTAGCTCTTTAGAAGAAATTAATTACATAAAATTGTGTTATTTATGTTTATCAAGTACTGCTGACAAGGGATGTTTTCTGCCAATGTCCATTTATATGATTTACTCCATAGATCGTTATGGTTGAGCTTTAGAAAATAATCTTTTTTACTGTTTTTCCTCACCTCTAGAATTGTGTTTGCAGGTGTGTTGTAGTGGGGAGGAGGGGTTGGGGGTGTGGCTGCAGAGCTGGTTTCTTTGGGAGGAGATCATGGACTGGACTGCTCTGTGCTGAGCACAGCTGTTTCCAGCCATCTCCAGAAAGGGAAGTTTGAACCCACTGAGTGTACAACTGGCAGAGGAACCAAGCAGAATAGCTCATGGCACTCTGTGGAAGCATTTAGGAATGGTTGATAGCTGCTAGGGACAGGAGGCACCAGAGCAGAGGAGGAAACTTTGAGGAAAACATCAGGAAGTAGAAATGGAGATACAGGAGATGTGGAGAGGCACTGAAGAAGATACAAAAGGAGGCACAAAGGTGATGTAGGAGACACAAAACAGTGCACAATTGGAGATGTAGGGGAATATAACAGAGTAGGCATGAAAGGAAAGACAGGAGCAGACATGTGAGGACACACAAAAGGAAACACACAGAATGTGCAGTTCTGAAGGGACTGCAACCCGTGGAGGTATCCATGCTGGACAGGTACAGTCCCTGAGGGGATTTCGGCTGGCGAAGGACCCATAGTAAAGCAGGAGAAAGGAGTAAGAAAGGCAAAAAGAGGAAGCTCCTCTGCACTAACCCTTTTTCCCTGCACCACCTGTCACCCTACTGAAGGGCCTAAGTATTACATACTGTCAAAACCAAGGAGACTGAAGGACAAGAGTGAGGAGTCTGAAGGGAAGTTGAGACTGACAAAGAGGAAGACAAATGTTTTCTTTTTGTGGGTTTGTGTTGTTGTTTTTGGTTTTTTTACTATTGTTTCTCAATACGTGAATCAGTAATTAAAACTTTTGTAATTGGAAATAAATTTAATTAAGTAAAATTCCCCATCTTGAAAAATTTTGCCTGTGACAAGAATGCAGAAAATTCCTGTATAGTGCTGTGCAGTTACAATTACTGTTCACAGTGAAGTTAAGTGCATTTGGGTTTGTACTTAGTTTTTTTCATTTTTAAGTGCTTTCGAGTGCATATAAAAATTTTTTTTTTTTTGGCTTTGTCTGCATTAATAAGTAGTGGAAGCAGGTGAGTAGATGAAAGCAGTTGTTCCTGAGGATGCTGTAGCTACTCTCTTTGTGCTTTAGGAGTTTTGCTTTGGACTGGATCTATTCTGGTTCCCCAGCATGGACATCCCCATTAGGCCTGTGCTTTAAAACTACCCTTAAAGATATTGCACACTCCATTGGTTTCTAGACGGAGTCCAGAGTGGACTCGTAGATGTAATACCACACTGCACCTTGCATGAATAATTTTAACATGTTGCTGTCCCTACAGTTACATGTGGCATCACATGAAGCAACCCTTGCTTATGTTTTCTGATTATTTTGTTCCTGCACATCTGCAAGTGAACTCTGGTGACTTCAAGTTATCAGTCAGAGAGAAGAGAATGAAGCCATGTAATTGTTTGTCTGGAAGACATTCCAGAAGAAATTGGTTTTAGTCTTTTGCATGTCTTGTCATATGAGGAAGAGAACAGCAGTATTGATTTTCTCTGAATCTTATTAATCCTAATTATTTATATATATATATATGTATATATAAAATAATTATTTAGTCCCCAGTTAGGCAGGGATTGTGGGCCATGATAGACAAATCTGATTTAGAGGAACCATGGAACCCCGTACCTGTGTGAAATAGGTATGCCTGCAGCTGTGTTTGAAAGAATGATTTTCAGCTACTGGAGCTTAGTATGTCCAGTTTGGGGCGAGTAAGTCCACTCTAAGCAGTCATGATCAAGGTTTTGGAGGGCATCCACCAAAACCCTCTACCTGTGGACCATATGGGAGATGTCAGAAACATCATCTGAGTCTTCTCACTTTGTTGGTTTCCAAACAGTACAAGGCGGCAGTTGAGAGTCCACATCCAGTCTGTTTTCTGTCACAGAACAGGTTATAAAAACTGAGAGTGCTTCCTTGCAGGGTTTCTACTACTGAGAGCAGTAGTAGAAGAATTCTTTTCATTGAAAGAATTCTTGATAATCATCTTTTCAGTGATCCAGCATGAGCCTCAGGGTACAGTGGTACTTCCTTTCCAAGCAGGGATAGGATAATTTCTTGCATTCAATCCTACGTGTAGGATTGCCTGCCTGCATTATCAGAGGTTCTGGACAGTCCTGGAATATAATGTATCAACAGTAAAACTTAAAATTTTTACTAATTTGTAATTGGGAATTACAGTTTTGGATGCTTGTGCATTTATATGTGCACAGCTCCCTTTTTAATTTAAATAACACGTATTCTAGTGCAGACTGTGCTGGAAGGATTATTAGAATAAAAACTGTGGTAAAACTCAAAGTAAGTGTCATGAAGTTGCCACTCTGCTGTATGTGTGAGAATGTGCCAATACATCTGCGTACTGAGAAATAAAAACAAAAAGGAGTGGAAGGCTGCCTTGTGAAAGGATTGGAATATGAAAATCCAAATGAGAATGCAGCTGTTATCTTGTATGTATTTGTCAGGAAAAATAAAAGGGAACTGGAAACTATGTAGGCTTTTTTTGTGGTATTATGGTCATTTTTGCATGCCAGTGTCTTGTCACAGACATGTACTGGGGCAAGAATGTTGGCAGCATACCCTGTAGATAGTAAACCTGGCCTGAAGTCATGCCATGAAGTCATTGTGTTGATGAGACAAAGGTAGTAGATTCACAAGAGGTGAATCTACTTCAAATAGTAGATCTGCCAACACAGGATTCTTTGAGTTAAGTGTGTGTGAACTTCACAGCAGTAATTAATGGATATGAAGTCAACTTGCAGACCTCCAAACTTAGCACTTACAACTTAGCTATATGATTTGAAAATGTAATGTGAATGCATAAAAATTTGGTTCAAAGTAGATAGAAATAGAAAATATTCTGATCCTGTATGAGCCTTTTTTGTGTTGTGATCAGTGTCTCCTTTCCAGGTCTATTTAGAACCAATGTTTTTTTTTTCTTTGTTCTTTCCTACCTAAACAGGAACCATAATGAGTTATAGAGGAAGTTTCTTTTCTTTTTCCTCTGTAACTTTACCATTCTTTTTATCCCACAAAATGTGTAATTAGATCCAAAAGTTGAATATCAGGCTAAAGCTTTACTAATTCACAAAACCCAGGCTGCTTTATTACAAAAAGTAGATACGAACTTCTCTATGAAACCAGAATGTGGAATTGGCTTCTTTACCACATAGAGAAATTACAGTATAGTGAATCTTGGCAGCAATAATTACGTATCTCTGCCTCAAGGAACTAATGTTAATGTGTATTTCTATTCATAGAAATTTTTAATAGGAAAACACCTAGCACATCTCTAGTCGTTGAAGGAACTTGGAAGTGCTTTTCATTCAGTGTTACTACTTATTTATTTATTTGAAATTTAATTTCTGTCTAGCCATCCAAATATCTGTTTGTTACTTTGTACGCAGGACATGTAACAAATTGGTGATGTGTAGGTATGAGGAGAAGGGCTTCTTTTAAAGGTCTGATAGTCTAGACCTGAAACTAAGTTTGTCAGATGTTAGAAATTTTATGCTATAATTTGAAGGAGAAAAAGTCTTTGTAACAGTAAGGATAGCATTCATATATACTCTGTAATACTAGTTCTGGAAGCAATTGTGTTGGTTGTCTTGTCTCTTAATATGTGGATACCTCTAAGTTAATTAAAAGTATGTTTGGCTTTTCCAGTCTTTGCTTTGCAATGTATTTCTGGAAAATATTTTTAAAAGGTTACCAAAATTCTGATACTCAGAGTTTTAAGTGCAGTATTAGACAGGTAGAATGTAAAAGTGTTCTTTCCCATATATAGAAATACTTAAAAGTGTATGGATTTCTTTTGTTCTTTGAGTGTATTTATTACTATGCTAGAATTCATTAAGGCAGTATGTACAGTGAGAAAATCTGCCAACTTATACCTCCAATAGCATCGAATGTGCTAACATTTATCACTAAGCTGTATGAATACAAAGTGTGGTCTTATATGGTGTGTTGTTATAGTATATGTCAAATACTATACTGTGTAAACATTCCAGATGGTCTCATTTTTCAGTTTGAGATGCAAAATGTATCTTGTGTGAAAATCAAAGCAAATTTAAAGCTACCACTTTTCAGAAAAGAAAATATGAAGCCTTTCTAGTGAACACAAACATGAACAAAATAAACAAAAGGAGGGCCAGGGAAAATCTTAATTCCTTATCAGATGATAGGGGGGAAACATTATCACAGAAGACAAAGGAAAGGCTGAGGTACTTAACACCTTCTTTGCCTCAGTCTTTAACAAAAGCACTGGTTATTCTTAGGGCAACTGAGCTCCTGAGCCTGTAGACAGGGATGGGGAATGGAATACCCTTACTATAATCCAGGAGGAAGTAGTTAGTGACCTTCTGTGCCACTTAGATCCTAACAAGGCTGTGGGGACTGGGTGGGATTCATCCTAGGGTGCTGAGGGAGCTGGCAGAAGAGCTGGCTAAGCCACTGTCCGTCATTTATCATTGGTCCTGGGTACCAGGGAGGTCCCAGATGACTGGAGGTTGGCCAATGGGTTGGCCCATCCATAAGAAGGGATGGAAAGAGGATCTGGAGAACTCCAGGCCTGTCAGCCTGACCTCAGTGCCTGGCGGGTGTATGGAGCAGATCATCCTAAGTGCCATCAAGCAGCATTACAAGACAACCAGGGGATCAGGCCCAGCCAACATGGGTTTAAGGAAGGAAAGTCCTGCCTGACCAATCTGATCTCTTTCCATGACTAGGTGACCCACATAGTGGATGAGCAGATGGCTGTGGATGTGGTCTACCTGAACTTCAGCAAAGCCTTTGTCACAGTCCCTCACAGCATCCTCCTGAAGAAGCTGACAGCCCATGGCTTGGAGAGGTGCATTCTTCACTGGGTTAAAAACTAGCTGGATGACCAGGCCCAGAGAGTGGTGGTGAATGGTTCTGCATCCCGTTGCCAGTGGGATCCCCCAGGGATCAGTACTGGGTCCAGTCCTACTCAGTATCTTTATTAATGACCTGGATGAGGGTATCAAGTCTACCATTAGTAAATTCCCAGATGACACCAAGCTGGGGGAGAGTGTCAGTCTGCTGGGCAGTAGGAAGATGCTACAGCAGGACCTGGGCAGGCTGGGTCAATGGGCCAAGGGTATGAGGTTCAATAGGTGCCGGGTCCTACACTTGGGCCCCATGCAGTGCTAAGGGCTAGGGGAAAGTGGCTGGAGAGTGGCATGGCAGAAAGGGACCTGGGAGTATTGGTTGACAATCAATGGAAGATGAGACTTCAATGTGTCCAGGTGGCCCGGCAGGCCAATAGCGTCCTGGCTTGTATTAGGAACAGAGTGACCAGGAGGTCTGGGGATGTAATTTTCCCCTGTACTTGGCACTGGTGAGGCCACACCTTCTGTACTGGGCCCCTCACTTCAAGAAAGATAATTGAGGTGCTGGAGTGGGTCCAGAGGACATTAATGAGCCTGGTGAAGGGACAAGAGGGAAAGTCTTAGGAGGGGAGGCTGAGGGAGCTGGGGTTGTTTAGCCTGGGGAAGAGGAAATTGATGGGGGGCCTTATCACTTTTCACAACTACCTGAAGGGAGGTTGTCGTCAAGTGGGGGTCAGGCTCTTCTCCTAGGCAACTAGTGACAGGACCAAGAGGGCGTGGCCTGAAGGTATGCCAGGGAAGATTTAGGTTGGATGTTAGGAAACACTTCTCGTGGAAAGGGTGATCAGACATTGGAATGGGCTTGCCCAGGGTAGTGGTGGATTCACCATCCCTTGAGGTATTTAAGAGACTGGATGTTGCATTTAGTGCTGTACTCTAGCCAGTGTGCTGGTGTTAGGTCATAGGCTGCACCTGATGATCTCAGAGGTCTCTTCCAGCTTCTGTGATTCTGTGATGTCCTGCAACAAAGAGGCAGAGCTTGATACCAAAATGGTGTGGGGTTTTTTGTGCTACCACTGTCAATATTGTAAGAATCTGTCTTCCAGGCCATCTTGGATTGGTAGAGTCTGAAATACCATGCATGGCTTCTGGGTTTTAGTGCAGATTGGAGAGATGTATTCTGTAGTAACTTCAATTTCTGCCCGAAGATTAAAAAAATGGAGGACCTTAATATATTGAGGACTCTTGTTAAAGTATTGCCAGTTCTGTTAACTGTAGTTTTGGTCAACTACAAGGCAATACCATAATGTCTCTGCATGCTGAAATAGCTTTATCACTTTATCATGCCTGCAATACAAATTTTTCTGTCTACACACTGTCAGATGAGGTACTGATATTCTGTAATCTTACCTATCATATATATAAGAAATTTGCAGTATTTTTAAAGCCTTCTTTACACTAAGTTCATAGAATTGTCTTATGTTTTTTCTGAAGAAAACTTGCAATTTTTTTATACTGTGCATACCATTGGGAGGGGGAAGCAAAATTTTCTTTCTTATAAAAACCCCTGTATTTGAATGTGTTTTGGGAAGGCATTAAGTGAGATCCATCCAAACTGAGTATAAGGAGGGTGATTGAGTATCTACTTCAAAAATGCATGATCAGTCCATATATTCAACACTGTTGAATACTTATTTTTAGAAAAGCTGCAGAATTTGTGTTGTGTTTTTTTTATCTCAAATTCAATCATGAACTTTTAAATTTTTTTAATCATGGTCTAATAATGTTTTTTAACTGTCATTGGGCCTCTAGGACACTCTCTTTAAAGCTTCAGAAAGGAAGAATAAAGCTAAATGAATAGGTGGTAATACAGAGCTGGCCAACTTGACTTAATTTGCAAGTATATATGGAAGTTCCATTTACATTGCTTGCAAAGATAATAAAATTGTATTCTTTGGGGTAAAAAAGTTGTTGGCTTGTCAAGCTGTTTTTTGTGTCATGCAATTCACTTTTAATGTGAAAACTAGTTCCACTGAAAATGTGTATTTGCATAATTTGCACAGGGCGCCCTAATACAAAAAATAAATTCGAATCCACTTTGTTTAAACTTTGCAAAAATTATGTAGGTATCTGTTTTAAGTACAAAAACTACGGAAATGTTAAAACTCTTAAGTTTTACACAATTCACGATAGTAGTAAATTGTGTCTTTGATAAAGATGCGGTTTGTGCATGAAGCAAGCAGAGTCTATTGTGAAAAATAAGTAGATTGATGGTTGGCTTTCTTAGCCAACTGCTCGTTGTTGTAAAGATATTTAGCAATGCCTTCCCACAGCATGTATTTCAAAAAAGTTATTGCTTCACTCTTTTCTGTAGGTAGTTCTAAGTCTGTCTGTTGCAGGAAAATTAATTATTCTTCATAAGACTGTACTTTACATGGGAACAGTTCTGCTGAATCAGTGGTCCACATTTATTAGATGAGTGGTTCCTTCTGACTTCAGAGCTAGTTGCAGAATGGCCAAAAACTCTAGTTTTGCAGGTGCTTTGGATGTGCAGTTTTTTATAGCTCAGCTGTGCTGAGCTGCCATTAAGGAGAGAAATGAATCATTCCTGTAAAGCTGCTTAAATTTAAAACCTTTCTAATATTTTTTTTTATTAAAAGGCTTTTAATTTTGTTTGTAAGGACGTGGAGAGGAAGAAAGGAATTGTAAGATAAAACTTCTTTTGGATCTTCAGGAGTCTATTCATACATATACATAGAAGACACCCAGTCTTCTATGTACGTGTCAGTTGCATTTGATTTCAAAGTGTGTAATTTGTCATGTATAATCAATAATTTGAGAAATATACCAGGAAGATTAGTGAATTAATTACTCTACAGAAAAAATTAACATACAGAGATCCAAATCTATTCTGTAATTTATTCAAGCACCACAATGAAGATAAATTTCTCCTAGTACCTTTTCCCCTTCAGGATGAACCAGGGAATTGTTCCTGTTAAGTGCTAGTTTTAAATAGTTTGCTCTGTTGTGTTTAGTTTTATTTCCAAAGGCTAATATGTTCAGGCTGTCTTCATTGCCTGATAGTATCTGAAACCAACTTTTTGATAGCTAATTTGAAAGAGAATTCAAAAAAGTTACATGAGAATACTTGACTGGAAAACACATTTGTATCACTGATGGTGTAGTGTGCACTCAGCGAATATTTCCAACAGGGAGGAGGTCTCATTTGTCTTATTGCAGAAATGCTCTCACTAGATAAAATCAGTGGATAAAAGAAGATGAAACACTGGGAAGCTGAGCTCGACATATTTTCAGAACAGATTATTTTTTTGTTCTAATGGCTTTCCATAGTATTTGTGTTTATCAGAGAAACCTTTGTTACTGAAACTTGCATATGTAAATGTAAGAAAACAGATTGAGTTTGTTGTTCAGAAAAAGAGACCTCTCCATTCTGCTTACATTTCACAACTAGTGTTTATTAACACTGTTATATTTGCACAGTGCAATAAAATACAGCTTGTTCAGTGCCTCATGACAGTGGTTGAACTGATTTTGTGTCCTGCTTTTCTTTGTGGTCACTTTTGGAATAAAGTCACTACAGTTGTGTGTAGTTGCTGAGGAACTGTTTGATTTGTAAATGACAGTTTTTATAATAAACTTCTTTAAGTAGAATTCAATCTGTATTGCTACACAAAAAAACCCAGATACTCCAAGATGAAGGTCTGTTGTAGAAATACAGAGAAGATGATAGTAGATACCCTCTATGCCCAAATCAATTTGCTCAACACACGTTTTTGGGTGCTGTGTTACTTGCAGCCCAGTATACTTGCTAGACTGCAAATATTCTACATTACTGGAACCTCTTGAATTGTTTAATATTAAGTGTCAGAAATAGTAGTTAGATAAATTATAGTACTCCTGAAAATAAGCCACTGATTTACTTTGGTTTACTTGTCTCAAGACAGCATTTTGAAACCAATAGACTGAAAATTTGTTCTGGTTTGGGCCATAACTAAAGTTTTAGGATCTGATCTAAAGTTTACTGAGGCCAAAGAAGTCCACTGAGTGTGGGTTTTCAGTTGGATTATGTAACCATATGTATATTTTCTAGATTGTGATACAGGCTTGACTTGAAAGGGTAAGGATTATGTTGTTTGATGTAAAGAATTCTCAAAAATGGTACCATGTGAATCTATTTGGTGTGAAGAAAGTTAAAAATATTTTATTTCAGGCATGTTGTCCCTCCCCTTTGCTTGTACTCTCAAAGCAACCAGTGAAAATATGTTTGACAAACAGTAATAGTCTAGGCTGGATCACATACAAAAACTAAGATTGCTATAATGTATTTTCTACCTAGGCAGAATTGCATAATATGTAAAGAGTAAAGTTTGGGAAAGGTTTCTTGCATTGTGACAGCTTCATATATATCATGTACCTCCATAGCAAGCCAAATTTTCATTACATTGTCTTTGTTGCTGTGGAAATTAGAACTGCAGATATTTTTCATGTAACTTTCATATAGGAATTGTCCAGTGTTTCATTGTAAGTATTGATTTGTATAAATCAGTTTTGTGTTGTGGTTGGTCTGACTTTTCCTCTCAGTGACTAACATTGACTAATCTCTTCATAGATCTAGTGTGGCTTGAGTCATCAAAAGTGAAAAGTTGTTTTACATTTATGAATTTATAACAATAAGCGTTATTTTCCTTTTTACAATGGAATATCAGCTCAAACAGCTCAATAGCAAACCCAAAATAAACCCTCAAAACGCCCCAACCAATGAAAATAACCATCATTTGAAGTTATTTATCATCAACTTCAGTGTTATTTTTTTTGCTGGAATTCATCAGTTATTTAGAGTAAGCAAATTTTTCTCTTCTAGCTGTTGCATCAGTAAGAACCCCAGGAAATTACACTTCACTTTCTGATTTGTCTTTCCTATTACAGGCAAGCTCAAATCTCTTGCTTCCTGCACCATCACTGTCACCACACTCCAAGCAAGTGCCAGGCACTCCGAGGACTCCACTGAATCCTCTGTATTCTTTCACGACTAAAAGTGGTAAGTTTCTTTACTTCTTCAGTCTCTGTAGGGAAAGGCTAATAACTTCCATGACGGTTTTCTCTTCCTTTATAAGTTTTCCTGTGCAGCTCTTTCAGAGGGTGTCCTCATTGCTATGTGTGATAGAGTTTAAAGTGCAGTGTGATAAATTCCTTCCCTTGTAGTGCTGCTTTTTTAAGCTGTACACTTGTTTATTAGAGCTCTAAGTTCCTAGAACACTATGAGACTTCCAGATTTTCTTAATTTAATAGTGATAATATTTTAATAGTTACTAGAGGCCTGTAAAAACAATGGAAAACAATGAAGTCCGATTTTTATGTATGTATACTGGTAAAAGAAAACTAGTAATAAGAAAAGTAGGTTACTTAAACTGTAGTGCTCAGTACTCTATTTGCAGTTGTGTTAAATATACTTTTATGGGTTTGTTTCTGAAGACATTTCATATTCAAAGATTTTGAGAAAAAGGTAAGCAATGCCTTTAGGTAATTATGTATTTATTTTGTATGTATGCATTTTTTGTTAGTTTTCGAGTAATAACTGTTGCGTTGCTAACCACAATATTTAATAATAAAATAGATAATTTCATGCTTTTTGGTCTGTATTTGGCATCTGTAAGATAAGACAAAATGTTTTCAAAGTGTTTTTGTTTTGTATCCTTGAGAAAAGTAAAAAGTCCAAGGGGAGGGTGGAATATATAATGAACTAAAAACAGGTAACATGTGTAAAATGTAAATAGTAAAGATATGAATAGTCTCTATAATTACGTAGAGTTATCTCCTAAGGGCAGACAATTTTCTTTGCAAATCAAATTATGATTATTTTTCCTGAGTGGTGAGGGAAAGACCTTAGCATGGACTAAAAGATTGACCCCTACTGTCAGAATTGCTTTTAGACAATTCACAATTCAAATGGCCATACACCAATTAACTTCTTTGTTTCCATTTTATACATTAGCAAAAGATTTTAAAGCCATAATAATATTAATCCAGTGCAAAACAGATGCTGATTGTTTCCACAGTGTGTACATCTTAAAGTCAGTAGAATATATATGCTTTTTTACATATTGTGAGTACTTAAAATACATGACCCTTTAAAGTACATTGCTGAAACCAGTGCATTTTATTGTCTCAAATTTTACTTTATGAGAAAGCATGGATACATGTTTTAGCTCTTCATGTGCGTTTTCTGTGTAGTTATTTCCAAAACTGACTAATACTTCAAGATCATCCTCAGGTTATGCAAGGGAACTATAGTAAAGAAGAGGAATGTTTTAGTGGTCTTTCTGCAGTCAATGAAAGCAACAAGCAAATGAAGGTTCTTAGGGGAATAAGACCATAAAAATGCTAGTGGGCCACTATTGAAATAGATTTTCTAGTAAGAAAGTACTTTAAAATCATAAATTACTTCTCTATTATTTTCGTGTCCTTCAAGTTATTCTGCTGGGATACATTGTTTTCACTGAAACGTACAAGATTTACTGATTATTTACTGATAACCCCGTTGGTTATAAAGCATGAAGATAGGTGCTCATGCTCATCGCTCTGATCTGCCAGTTTAATTTTGGTTTTAATATTACAGATTCTGTACTTAAACAGATCTATACATTCATGGATTGTACTGGTAGCAGAAAGCCTTTTAAAAATATTTTTATTTTTATTTACATATTCCTGAAGGTTATGTTGGCAGTTATTCCGTTTTCTTATTCTCACACTTTCCTGTCACCTTTTGCTGCGTAGTTCATTCTTCTTACAGCAAAATGTAGAATTCCCATTATGGTGTAATCCTTACAGGCAGTGTGTGTAAAACTCTGTTAGCAATCTTTTGTGTGTGCTGTATTGACTTAATGAAGTTATAGCTCATGTCTTGTGATACGGACAGCGTAGCAGCCTGAATACATGCAGCATTTTCTTCTTTTAACAAAACAATCATCTAGGTCTTAGGTAGGAATAGTGGAAAAACAGGTTATCCACCCTTGTGATTTACTGGAGGTAGCAATATTACTGCAGCTCTTTTATATCTTTTTGTATCCAGATATATTTGCAGAAATCGCTATAAGTGATTTCATAACACTTCAAATAAAAGTAGTATTCGCTACTACGCCTTTTAAACATGCCTGTTCTTTTTGACAGATGGGGTTTTTATACTATCAAATTAATAGTATGTTTTGGCTTTTCTTCAAGTGCATACTTTCACATGTATATAAGCTTTCATGAAGCCCCAGTCCTTGTTCTGCTATTTACCTTTCTCATTTGTGTCAAGATCAGTTATCTCAGTCACTGAGGCAGGACTACCTTTGTCTCAACCCAGTTCTGCCATATTCATTATTAGCATGCTCAGGGGTGCAGCCCCCTTAGTCAGTCTGTCCAACATCTACATCAAAAAGTTGTTCCCTCTGCATTCCAGAAGTCTGAATTGCTTGTAGCCTGTGTTTTAGTCTGTCTAGCAGATACTGAGGTGGTAAAAAAGAGACTTAGGGCCTGCAATTGTGAGAGTTCCTGTTCTGTTCAAAGAAGGCTTTATCCACTTCCTCTTCTTGATCAGAGAGTCTATAGCAGGTGCCTCCAACAATGTCTGTATTTTTGACTTTCTTATTCTGACCCATGTGCTCGTGACAAGCCTGTCACCTGCTCTCTAGCTCTGCACATTTGAGCATCTCCTCCTCCATTCTTGTAGTCTTTATCAGGCCTTCCTGAAGAGCCTGGGTCCACAGGGTCTCACAATATTCTAATCAAATAATAAGAAACATAAATATATAAATGTTTTATTGAAGAAAATAGTAACAACACTGAAAATACGGCTCAGTGACATCTATCATTCTCATAAAGCCCCTTCCCCCAGCAACACTATTCTGTGGAAACAAACTTGATTTGCTAGTTGTACACCACTTGGGTTCATACATCCTTGAATATTAGTGTGATAGCAAAGATGCCTCTTATTTCAGTCCTCCCTCTGTTCTAGAATGTTTTAGAGACTTTGCTGAACACTCCTTTCTGTTTATTTAATTAATTTATTCAAAACTTTAATTGTTATCTTTATCTTTAACTTTATCCTAACTTTGTTGTAAATTAAATAATTTGTTGTTTAATCACCAAATAGAAAGATTCGACACCTTTCCCTAGCACTGAATATTTTTTATGTGAGATGAGTAAAGAAAAGATCATGGTATCATCGAGGTGGTAAGACACCTGTGGAGACCATGTACCCAATCCTCGTGCTCAAAGGTTTACCTAGAGGAGGGGGCTCAGGACCATATCCAGTTGAGTATTGAATTTCTCTGAGGATGAAAACTCTACAGTGCCTCTGGACAACCTGGTACAATGTTTGACTGTTCTCACAGTAAAGTTTTTTTGTTTTTTTTTTTCTTATATTCCAATCATATTTTGCATGTTTCAGTTGGCACTGGTGCATGGGATTATTCATCCCCAAATTCAGGATTTTGCATTTCCCTTTAGTTTAACTTTGCGAGATATTTATTGGCCCATTGCTACAGCCTGTCAAGGTCCCACTTAATGGCAGGACATACCTCTGGTGTGTCAGCCTGTATCCTCCCTGGTTTTTATCACCTGCAAAACTGCTGAGGATGTACTGAATCCCATCATCCAGGTCATTAGTGGACATTGTTAAACAGTGTGGGCCTCAGTATTGACTCCTGAAATGCACCACTAGTGACTGATCTCCAATTAATTTCATGCAAGTGGTTGCAAACCTCTGATCCCTGTAGCTTAGGCAATATTCAGTCTACTGAGCTTGTCTGCTTTACACACTCCATACTTCATCAGGCTGTCTACAAGAATGTTAAGGGAGACTGTGATGGAAGTCTTTCTAGATCCAAGGTTAACAGTAACTACTGCTTTCCCATTGATGCTATAGAGGCTAGTGCAAGAAGAGGTGTTTAAAGTTTTGTCAAGAATATGGTTAGAATTTAAAAAAAATTTTTTTACAAATTAACAAAGTAGATACAACAAAGCAGATGTAAGACATGGATGAACTTATTTATTATGCATTATATAAAAAGCTCTTCATTGAAGATATTTCTTAAAATTTAACAAAAATAATTTCAATGAGTTGTGTGTTTTCCTCTCACAAAGTTCACATTAAATTTGAGAGGAAAACTCAAAACTTAGCTTTTCTTACTGCCCATTATGGTAGCCTGTCAGTTGGAATTTCTCATTGTTTTTAACACATTTTGCCATCTCAGGTTGTTTTTGTGTCTGCCTCAGTAAAGATGCAGCTGTGCTGACAGCTATTCCAATAATTTGAAAAGTTTGATAGGCGTGTGTTTTTTGGAGAAAGCAATCCCCTTTGGGTTTTATTTTCTAATTTACATTGAAGTCCCACAGCTAGTCCTGCTTTTCACTCGACTCAAATGTCTTCATGTTGCATACATAGCAGATTGCTTTATTCTTGTTTGAGTATTGGTCAGTGCACTTCAGGGAATCTGTCCCTAGAAGTACATAATGCTTCAGACCTGTCTGATAGTCACAATTAAGGTTTTACCTTCCTTGTGCTGTATAGCTCTGCTTATGCTGCAGTGCTGATTTTATCATATCCATTCTGTGCTGCTACTCTAGCACTTCAGTGTAGCATTATCTAGGACTTTGTCTTAGACAGTCCTGTCTTTTCTTTGTCATGTTCTTGTCTTTGTGCCCTCTTCTAGGATAACTTATTTCCTTGTTATTTTTTAAAGAAATAAAGGAGTAACATAAAAAGTCCCCCTGGTTTTCTTTGCCTTCCCTCCTGAGGATTCTGAATGTCTTTGGGCAGTAAAATCACTTTCCTACAGTTTTAGGTTCTGTTTTGCCGATCTGTGGCATGCCATGAAAGAAATGGCCTGCATTTTTATGCTTTGTTCAACAGATACTCTTCAGTAACTCCCACTGTGTTCAGGGCATGTTTTCTAAAAGTTTTAGGTTTCAAATAACTGTAATTAGCTGTGACCCTAATTGTTAACTATGTGGGAGATTGAAGCCTGACTATAAATACTGCACAGATCTTTTTGCTAAAATGTTGACTTCAATAAAACCAGTTAATTAAACTTGCTCTTGAAAATTAATTACGTATGTGCTAGAAACGTGATGGTTCTTGTATCTTTAAAAAATGTCAAAAACAAAAAGCCCAACGCTTTGGCAGGGTTGAGAACAATTAGAAATTTTCTCTCCATTAATAAAACTGACATTCAGAGGTGTTCTTCACCTATACAGTGAAAGCTTCAAAGTGCTCTTTCTCTCTCAAGATATTAACAAAACTGACTTTGCACTTCAGTCCTCTGTTATATTCGATAAATTATTGGAAAATGTTATATTAGTCTGAAACAAACAATAGAAGAGATTTCTGCATCAAAGGTAACAAAACACTTCTGGATCAACTACATGCTTTTAAAATACTATTTTGTGTCTTTTTATTAGAAGCGGAAACATTAGTATATTAGGTAGCAAAATCCCCATTTTTTCACAAGATATTCAGAAGCACTGTCACAAGTTACATCCTCATATGTATGTATTTAGGTATTTTTTGTTACCTTTTTCAATATTTCATACTTTCTCAACTCTACAACATACATCTTCAGTACTACCGCTGGAGGTCCTGGAAGATTTTAATGGTTTTGTTTAGTTGGTTTTGGTGGTATTTATCTTACTTCTGACTTAACTATGTGCCACTTAGGGAAGAATGTGTGTAGAAAGCTACGTGTGACATTTTTTCTTTTTGTCTCTTATTAAGAAACTGTTAGTAGAAAAAAGACTCATGCAAGTTATCATTGATAATACATCAAATGACCAAAGCAAATCAGTTTTCCTGTATAGCTTAGAATAGCTTTTGGTTTCTAATTTGACAGTAAGCAGTAACAAAATACTCTGGAGAGACTGAAGAGATATTAAAAAGATGACAGAGTATATATTAATGGAATATATTAATATAATTAATATATGTTAATTGAAGCCTGCGTGCCAGTGTACTGTAAGTACAACAAGTATAACATGGAATACAATATTTTTAGACATCTTTGGCTATATGTGGATACAGGTTGGTGGCATTTTCAAAGAGGACTGAAAGAACCAATTGACAGACAGCTGATAGCAAAGAACAAGCAAGCAGTTCAGCCAGTAGTGCTGCTGGCTTTCCCACTCTGCTGTGCTGGTTATATAATGCTGACCTTGGAGGGACCATTTTTGTTTCGTGGGAGTGCCAGTTGGAGAAATCTGTTTTCTGGGATCCATTCCATGCAGGCAAATTGAATGACACACAGATACTGGATACCTTCATTATTTCTTTTTTTTGTTTGTTTTGTTTTTGTTTTTGCCCTAACATATTACTGTAAATACTGTACTTTATCAAATTTTGAAACAGGAGTGAAATGTCCTCCTATTCATTTTTTTAAGAAAAATAGCTTGACTGTGCATAAAAGATTTCGTGTCAAGAAGATAAAGATAAGAACTCTCAATTTTGTCTTGAAAGATTCTGGGTATATCTGTTCCCTGTTAAACTGTAATGTGTGTTTCCTCATTAGCTCACCCAGCAGCTTCGTTTAAAATTGGTGTTATGGAAAAAGCAATTAAGCCTGCAGGGCTGAACAGATCACAGCTATGGAAATGGTGCAGCAATTTGCTATAATGTCTAAGTCACTTTGAGGTGTTTCTTTTCAGCCCCTCATCTTCTTGAAATTGGAGCAGGAGCATATTGTGGTAAAGAGTACCAGATATGTACCAAAAAGCGGTTCAGTACCCACACTGAGTTAAGTGTTTTGAGTGTAATACAAGGTGCTAGGAGGAATCAGTAGTGATGGGAAGTATTTTCGTTTCTTTTATGTGTGAGAATTCTTACAGAAGGGAAGCAGGTAAAGTTTAATACTCTCACGAAGACAGTCTCTCAAATCCATTATTATCAGTGAGTTTACTGGGTTGTTGGTGTGGGGTTTTTTTGTGATACTGGTTAAGAAAATCATAAAGCAACATTTCATCCTGCACAGAAGGATTTTAGCAGTTTCTTCCCTGGTGGCCTGAATATGTTTATCTTTTCCTATCACTTTTAAAGTGCATAAACTTGACTTATTTTAGTCTCTAGGTTTTTTAATTGTTTTTCTATTTCTGTTATTTTCTCCTATTAACAAAGGATAATACCTTTACATTCATTACAAGGTTTTATTTTAGCTATAAATCACTGCATAATCACAGAGAAATTGAAATAATGGAATAAGTTTTATATCCACTTACTAGAAATTTTCTTTATTCTTCAAAAGAGGATGAGAGAACTGAATAGGGACAAAGTACTTGCTAAACACCACAGATCTTTGACAAGTGTGAACTGACTTAACTACAGGGAAGTCAGGTGAAAACATTTTTACCAAAAGCACAACATTAGGTCCAAAATGTTTTTTAATGTCTCTGTTAATTTCAATGGGAACTCCTCTGGGAAAAGTGGTCATTCATTCATATGAGATATTCATATATCTTGCTTTTACTTTGGGGAAATGTATGAGAGAAGACAGAGAAAATAAAACTTTATTATTTGCTCACAGCAGAATGAAAGAACTGGAAAGTTCAACTTAGTGTTTTTTCAAAATTAGTTTTCTTTAAATACTACAAACAACCATCTAAAGATTGTTGGGGGGGTTTTATGCCTCTCTGGTTCTTTATAATCTCTTCACCATTCACATTTATGCAAGACACTTGAAAATTGTGTCTCAGTTTCTTCAGTGCAGATAGATTTTGAAGTCTCAGTTGTCACCTGCAGCCAACCTTTGTGTGTACTTCCCTGATCTTATTTCTTCTGCTCAGTCACTAGAGCCACCTCTGTGATGTTCCACCTTGGCAGTAAATAAAAATAAGGAGTGCCAGGACACAGCTGTGCCCTCACCATGGCTTACAGACTGCATAGGTGATTCTGAAAGGGAAAGGACTTCCTCCACATTCTGTGACCTGACTGTGCTGCTAACATCAGTTACCACTGTCAGAGTTTTGGCTCAAGGCACAAATATAGGACCTTGTTGCAAAGCAGAAGAGTTGAGTGTTTACACTTATAAAATGAAGGGTAAAAATGAATTTTTAATTTGAAAACAAAAGGTGTATAACTAGGTTCATCTAACCACAAAAATGTTCTAACAGAATAGTGAAGACATAGAGACAAAACCATTAACATTAATGACAATCTAGTTCTTCTGTTTTAAAAGGTTAGTTATCCAGTTTCCTGGATATCTGATTGATAAGATGTTATAAATGTCAGAAGAGTTTGTATTTTCTAATTAAACTTGCTAGAGTTGTTTATACGGAGATCAAAGATACACATGTTCCTTTATTATATGTTCTTTTTCATGTTTCTTCTGGGCAAGTTAATTAAAATATTTCACTCAAAATTACACTAAATACAGAGTACAATAACAGCAATCTTTGAAGATTCAAAAAACTTTATCAAAAGAACCCCATTTATATTTACTTGAAATTGGTGTATCTTAGGGTAATTACTGCTGTGCCTTCAGGGTAAAGGAAGTACTTGCAGCCAAATTATACAAGGGTGTGGATTAAATGAAGCATTACTCTCTGTTTGGCAGAAGTGGGTATAGATTGCAAAACCAGGGTGTGACGTAGTACTGTGGAAAGGCTCTGCCAAAAGTGATTTGGCCTGAGTGTGCCCTTACTTTCTCAATTATGTGGATCCTAAAACAAGCAAATCTAATTAATTTCTAAGTAGAGAGGTCCTGTTAACTGTTTTCAGTCTTAGCTTGTCTTTCACATAGAGCTGGTTTGTAATTTTTGAGCTATTGAGCCACAAGACAGCAAGTGTTGATAAAGTGCATGCTTAAAAGTAATTCTAGATGGTTTGAGAGGTGGAAACAATTCTTCTGTTCAAGGACTGTGTATCATCAATTCTCTGTCCAGCAGAAAGTTCAAGTCAGCAAGGGTGCTCTTTGTGCAGCAATAAGCATGAGTAAGATGAGCAAATTGATGCCTCATTGTATTGCTCCAATGCTTCTGTTCCTGTCATTTTTAGAGGAGCTGGGAGGACTGTGCAAAAGACCTGGTAGCAGCCATCATGCACAGTGGAGAGACATCTCCCAAGTCAGCAAAAGCCAAGTACATTTTTCTTTTTTAATCCATATATTTAACATACATTGTCCATAATTTTTTGGTATACATACATTTTCAACTATTTTTAAAGTTCTTTTCAATTTTGTAAATAAATACTCCTGTGTGAAACAAGCATTCATGGATTCATAATCCAGCTGCTGTTACCCTTGATGCTGAAGTGCACCAAGTTCATTGAGACCAAGCTTCCCTCACATGATTCATTCTACTAATATAAAACTTTTTAAATTAACTGTGTATCTGTGATCCATGTTATGCTCTTCAGTAGACCGTGGTACCAGTGTAGCTTGATACAAATCATATTTGTCCTTTAGAAACTAATGACAGATAAGAGAATGATGGCTCGGGAAAGCATTAAGGCAGCGTAGTGCATATACAGAGAGGCAAAGGCTTGTGGGTGGGTAACTTACATGTTGCTGTTGTCACACAACCTGGTGACTGTCTTATTTACAAAGCTGGCCTCACTGTGCTGCTTTGATCCAGATGAAAGTTGCACTGGAGTCTGTCTTCTCACTGTTACCTTGCTTTCTTTCTCACTGAGGTTGGTAAGGAACAGTGGCTCACTGCTTGCTGGCTTTAAACGTGGTGGCAGAATTGCCTTACAAGTTCTCAGGAGCAGAGTTTTATTTGTGTTTTCTGCAACCCTGTATTATGCTCCAGTGAAGAAGCAGATTGTACGTGTTCCTTCCTCATCTTTCCCCCTCACCTGTAGGGCTTGGACTCCTGAGTTTTTACTTCCTTGTCCAGAGAAGAAAGATCTGAATGACACACAAGTCAGTAAAACTCTAGAGACTTTCCAGCTCACTTGACTCCAGGCTTTGCTCTAGCATGCCTGGAAGTCCTTCCGCAGAAGATTGTTATTCAGACTGTGTAACTGATAGTATTCAAAATTGTATCTGATCTGAAGACTGGTTCTAGCATATCACATGCCCATATGCTGCTAGATACTTTTTCCTATCCTGTCAATGTCTCCTGTTCTGAATAGATGGCCACTGTCTCCAGCTGTCTGTACTAGTTTATGGTGCCTCATAGTGGGTTTTTTACTTCAGATTAGCTGAAGGGTATGCCAGTGACGTATGTTGATGTAGGTCTTTCTGGAATGTGTTCATAGCCTATTTTCTACTTTTTTCAGGTGAAGATTATAAAAAGTCTGTTTTCCTACTACTTGCATCGTTTTGATTTTTGATAATCACATTTAAGCAGAGTTCACTACTCTAAGAAAAAGGATGGACTTTTGTCCTTCAACTTGATTTTTTTTGGCGGGGGGGGCGGGCTGTCTTGATTCAGAGGAGGTTTCAGTGAGGTGGGTCTCCTCCACTACTTGTTTAGGAAGAGAGTTTTTATCAATCTGGCACTGCCTGTGTGTGTATGATGATGTGAAAAAAGCTTTCATGTTGTTTTATTAACGACTTCATAGAATTGTATGACATGATACTATAGAAAGTATTTAGTCAAATGGCATTTCTGTATTCTGAATTTGATTTCCATTTATTTTTATTTTTTTTTTACATCTTTAGACATGCTGTGCAAATACTCTTGCTTGCAAAATTCCTATACAAATAAGATACAAATTTGCTGCATTGGACTGCAATTTCTACTTGTTGGCTTAATGCTGAGATAGTGGGAAGTCTTACTTCCAGTACCAGTTGCAGTGATTTGGGATATAGATTGACGCTTGGAGGGGAGGCCTGTTCTCTTCAGGACATCCAGAGTTCTGAAAATGTCATCTTCACACAAAGCTTGGCACAGTCCCTCTTTATGAACCTGCCTCTGTTGGTTTTCTGCCTTTAATCTCTCCTTAGATCAGGTGCCACTCTGTAAGGGAGTGTTGCCGTCTAATGATGTTCTTTGCAAACAGTTTCCATGCTGAAGGATTGTTCAAATCCTTCACATAAGACACAAGGAAAAATCTGTTTAGAACAGGTTGTTTTTCATCTCTTTGAGTGTTAATTCAAGCTTTGTACCAGGGTCTCCTCTTCTAGAAGGTGGCTCTTAAGAGCCAGGTCATCTTTGCTGTCTCTAAAGTAGCATTATGCTCGGTACCCACATATTTGTATAATCAGTGTATCTTGTGCTAGAGTACTTGCATTGTGACTGAAGTCTGAGAGTATAGCAATACTGATACTTTTCTAGAAAGCATTCTAAAAATCCACTGCTATAAAAGTAGTAGCACAATGCTATTGCATTCTAGAAAACTTTGCAGACCTTGTAGATAAAACTAAAAAAATAAACATCATTGCCCAACTGAATCTGTAGTGTGTTGCTCTGATGTTGGACTTGACTTTGCAATATATTTTCTTTTGTAGTGGATGATACCACTATTAGTTTTAACAATTCAGCATATATATTTTACAAGGAAGCATATATATTCAGATTTTATTACCAAAGTTGCTACAGGCCATCATTGATTTCCATATACAGTTGGAAACAAATTAAAAAGGACTTACACTGAAATGGAGAAAATAGCTTCTTAATTTGTTCATCAATTGTATGAAAACTTGGAAGTGTGTTTGTACAAAACCTCACACGTAGGAGGTTGATTTCATTACATACCCGTTCTCAAAATAACTGACCAATCTAGTTTCTGAACTAAAAAATGGAAAGTAAACTTGGAAATGCATTTTAAAGACAGCCTTCTAATTCAGGAAATAGAATAATAAGTTTTATCGCCTGTGAACTTGTTCTTGCTCTTTGGATTTTATACCCTATCAAAATTCTTTTAATAATGGTTTCCTGATTCAGTGTCTGTCAATGGTCCTGCATTTTACAGGTTTAATAATGTTTTAATTGTTTGCCAGTGTCATGGAATTCGGTGGTAAAATTTTCTCAAAATTAATATTCAGTATTTATTGAAAGTGCTAGTTTAATGAAGCCAGTAGACAAGGTACAAACTAGTGGATATTCTGGTCATGATTAAGACATGAAAGAAAAATAACTATCATTAATACAAAGTATGTGTCACGGTCTGCATTTTCCTTTTTTATCTGCTATCTAGAACTTGTAAATAATATTGCCCGTCTGATACCAAAATGCTGATGATATCTGTGCAGGCTTATTGATGTTTGCTGTAGATTGACTTTGTTTTCTGCCTGTAGAAAGATACAACTGGATACTAGAACTCCTGATCATTTTCAGTTGTATCTACTACTATTATGATGTAACGTTAGAGATTGTCATAAATTAGCACGTTCCATAAATTAGCATGAATTCAATAAATGTTCTTTGCTTCAAAAGAATGCTTGGGACACGTGCTACTACTTGCATTGTTTATATATGCTACTGTAGAAACTTAACATTTGCAAGAAAAATGTAAGATGATGATTTGATAAGATTACTCAGAAATAATTAGGTGGGTGTGTAGGCTGCTAAGTGTATTTGATTTTAATCTCTAATTAAAAAGTTGGATTTTTTTAATTGTTTTTGTGATGCAATAGTTTTTACTTCATTAAACCTTTTACAAATATGGCCAAATTCTGCCTTTTCATTGAGCCTTAGCACAAGATAAATGTATTCTCCTCACAGTATTCTGCTCAAAGCTAGTGGCAGACTATCTCCATAATTCCTTCTGGAGGATTATTTTAAAATTCAGAGTAAAGACGTGTTTGTGCCCTTGTACTTCTTGATCCAGGAATGAGAATGACACTTAACCCCAAATGAATATCTCTGTGCATTCTTTTGGCTGATGATAGATATAATTATCTTGTGGGACATGGCACTGCCAGAAGCATAGTGTTTTTTCGTGCTAGTGCTGTCTGATTCTGCAGTCTTTTATATGAGGACTGGAATTAGTTAGTATTACTGTGAAGGTATCTCCTTGTGGATCTACAGGTGTGAATTCAAGCCTTGCTCCATTCCACTGCCCCAGTGCCCACTTAGGTCTGCTGTAAGTGAATGCTTGGTCATTTGCCTGGGGAATCAGAGACAGCCAGACACAGTAAATGCAGACAGCTGCACTGGTCCTTGGATCAGAAAGTTACAGTGTTTTAGATCACGTCAGATCAATTGTCTTTCTCAAGTTAGAAGAATGAAACTGACATGGTTTGAGAAGCCAGAGTTCCTCTAATACCCAGAGTTGGGTCATCCACTAGAAAACTGTGCTGGTGTGAAAGACACCGCAGCAGTACATGTAGAACTGCATAACTCTATGCAGTTACTTTTCTAGATAATTGGTTTTAATACCAGCATTCAGTAACCAATTAGCTAAAAAGGTACATGTCACATACTTTTTTTTATCAAAAGCTTGTCTTTCTGTGCATGATTTTCCATAGTGAATTTTGAATAGCAACCACAACCTGATCTATTGACTATAGTTCTCTAGTTTGTATTATTTTGTTTGTTTACACGTTATCCTAGTATTAATGGGGATGAGGAAGGGAAACGAAGTTTTGATTTGCCAACTGTCAGCACAGCTCAGTTTTGTCTTAATTGTTGAAGTGTTGTTGAGATCTTTGGGTTTGGGATTTTTTTTTGTCATTGCCATCTAGAATAATCTCTGCACTGGAGCAGTGATATCTGGCAGCAGAGTTAAGGCTTTTTTCTCATTTCTTTAGTGCATATGGCATGAAAACAGCTCTCATCACAGGCTGGTAAAATGAATTAATGGAAGTTTCTCTGTATAACTTTGAGAAAGCAAGATGATAAGTAGAGAGGAATTTTGTTGTTTAGGTTTTTTTGTTTTGGATTTAGGTTTCATTAGGAAATGAGAAAACAACATTGAGGAGATAGTTCAGTCTTTTCCAGATGCTCTGGTAAGGAAAAAAGACAAGACCAGGAGACGATTAGTAACAGCATGGGCTCACTTGACATTGAGTCGACTTTGAGTGCAGAACACATTACAAAAATCTTATGGTTGTTTGTAAAAGTCCTTTGTGTTCAGTAGTGATGTCATCACAGCACTTCTGTGCATACACTTAGACATAGCATGTGAAAACCATCTATTTTGAGAACATACATTTTAAGTGGCTTGCAAGATACAGGCTCTTAAGAGGACTTAACCATCGCCTCTGGTGTAGTAGTTACAAAGGGACACTGGAAAGAATTCTAAAAATACACCGTTTCTTGTCTTACTTTGAACTTCTGAATATAGTTTTCTTGTTCTACACCTTCAGCCAGATGTGTTCCAAAGTAGTTTTAGCAGGCATGGTACATGTTTAACTTGATCTTCAGTACACTTTGGTCCTGTCCATTCTCCTTTTCAATGTGGAATATGTTCAAAATCTTAGGTACTCGACTAAGCAGTGTAGAGCAGAATTTGAAGTGCATGTTCACTTATAGCACTGGATATTAGTAAAACATCTGTTTTGTTGGTAAACCAAAAAGGTGTGTATGTGTTAAGTGGGTGAATCCATTCCTTTAATTTGGTGTAAATGTATGTGAACGTGTTTGCAGTGGTTTTGGAAAGTATTTGTTATCCTGCCTTTACTGAATAAAGGAAAATAGTTTCTTATCCAATATATAAACAATCTTTTTATTTAATTAATTCTGTTTGATCTATTAAAGCATAATTGTTGTGAGGATAAGGCCTTTGAGGGAAGATTAATATATATTTAGATCATTACAAAATGATCTTCTTTGTTTTCTTACCTGGCTTGGAAAATAAAGCTACAGAAAGAACTAAGTAATACTGTTCTGATGGCTTTTACATTTAAAAAACCTCAAAAGTTTTCTTTTAAGCCTAAAGTAGAGATTATACTGCATACTAAAAGATATTTTGGTCACAGCAGTCATACTTTGAAATAAGTGACTGTTTAAAACATTATTCTGTTTACTCAGAACAGTTTTAAGAAGATGAGGAGGAAAAGGACTGAGCACATACTCATACCTGAGTTGTTGTTTTTCTCTTGTGTTTGTTTGGGTATATTTTAACTATACCATGTTGCAAGAGGCCACAATATAAATAAGAATATCTCCGATAAGAAATACTATCTCCTTGGGGTATAGTTTATTTTCATGACTTTTGGGATTTGTTTGTGGGTTTTTAGACATTAATAGTACAAATTTTAAAGTAATACTCAATTAAAAATAGAATGATGTGGAACTGGAAATAGGTAAGATTTTTTTTCTCTCCATATGCTGTAGAGGAGTTTGTCACAAAAATATCTAAATATTTTTCCTGTTTTCTTATTTATTTGTTCATTGGTATTCTGTGGCTTCCTGGGGATTTTCCAGGATAAAGTTTTGGATTATTTTCTTAACCGTAGATTCCATAGCACTGGAAACCTTCAAGATTTATTATACACAAATACCTTTAATTAATAGAATTCATTTATTATGAAGGGGAGAAAAATTCTTCTTTTGAAAAGTTAATTGAAACACAGTTTCTGTATGAAAGCCACTATTAGAAAATTAATTATTCACATCGTTATTTCATGTTAGATGATTTAGGCACTCCAGTAGGATAATAGTGGAACTATATGACTCCCTGAAAGGACTTTTTTCCATATTCTGTCTCTTTTTCTGTTAATTTAAAACAAATAAAAGCTGTTGATGTTTAAGAGGAAATATTACGTGTGCTGTTTTGGGGCATTGTTGCTGTTACCATATAAATATCCATATAAGTCTAATCTGTTTGGAAGTGAACTCATCTACTTTTGGTGCATTTCATCACAGCTATTTAGAATTTGATAAATTTACACTAATGTGCTGTTTAAAGCAGAGGGTAGCTTTCAGTGAAAGCATGCAATGAAATTTGGAACTTGGTAGTACAGACATATTTTGGATGGGAGAACAACTACTTGGTTTCTGTCTTTTGTCATTTCTCTTTAATAGTAATTACGCCAGCAGAGA
Source organism: Florisuga fusca (assembly GCA_038090715.1). NCBI lineage: Eukaryota > Metazoa > Chordata > Aves > Apodiformes > Trochilidae > Florisuga > Florisuga fusca. The sequence goes on from JAAWXA010000001.1 coordinate 42,444,272, forward strand.
ATATATTGCCAGAAGTGACTCAGGGGCACTAAGGATACATTTGCAGTTCACTGTTGGAGTTGTATAGGAAACTAACACAGTTTCAGGCTCCCTCTCAAGGCAGGCAGCTACACTGTTTTTCAAAAGACCCCAGTTCTTTGAGAGGCATTTATCTAAATCAGCACAAGCAGGTCATGGTGTCCTGTAAGCTTCAGTTTTAGATGAAGTGCAAATGTCTTCCGCAATCTTGACCTCAATTTCAATACCTGACAATAGTAGTTGAAAAGTTTTCAGAGTCTGGATCAGAGATAACCAGAGCAAGCACTGCTGAGGCTGTTAATCACACCTACTCAGTGTCATGTACATGCTTCATCAAGCATGGAACCATGTCAAGCCAATAACTGGGTAAAACTGCTTTAAAATCTACTGATTTGTGGCAGAAGAAGGGATGGATATTCCCTTGTTTGCTGAATGCACTTTGTTTCATCAATGAGGAAGATTTTAACAGTTTGAGAGGGGGGTTTTGTTTGGTTTGGTGTTTGGTTTTGGTTTTGTGGTTTTGGGATGTTTTGGGGGGGGGGGTTGTTTGTTTTTTAGTATGACTGAATGTAGGAATACTTGATAACTGAAAACAGCTAACAGGGTAGCACTAACAGCTATTCTGGGGCAACAAATAGGCATGATCAGTCTGAACAAATAGCATTGGCTATTTTTTGTCTTGATTAAGAAGAAGGCTCTAGTCACAGAAAACAGCCAAAAAAGTGTGCCAGCTAGAATTCAATACAGCACTCCCTATATCTGAGTAACACATCTGTCTCATTCCTGTGCTTACTGCAGAACAGGTCTGCGCTGCCCTTTACTCAGGCTTAATTAGGGATATCAGTCCAACCCTTAAGTTTTCACCTTACGAGCAGCTAAACATAAGACTGGACATGCATACTCTGGAGTATTCACATACATAAACATACCAGAAGTACTTGGAGGTAATAATTTTTTTTCTGTAGGAGAACAAGTAAATTACATAAAAATACAGAGTAATTTTTTAAATTGGAGTTTGAAAACTTCTTCAAATGAGCTATTGTTTTCATCATGTGTTTTATATGGGTTTTCTGAGACAGGTTTGTGTGAGCTGGCACACTACTACAATGCTTAAATTGAAAATCCTGTGCTAGAATATTTAGTTATCTAAATAGTTTTTTGGGGTTTTTTAATCAAGCAGAGATTTTATTGTTCTTGAGCTTGCTGTTTTGTTTTTTTTTAATTCAAAAAGTTGATATGATTCTTACATGCAGTGGTATATCCATACATAGTATCTGTAGCAGCTCATTTTGTAATCATGTAAGTATGTAGATAACAATATTAATAGTATTAATATTCCCACTGATTTTTTTTTTGTTAACGCTGAACAAATGTTTTAGCAAATAGCTTATTTGGAAAAAATGTAAGCTTCAGGTCTACCATATTTGAATATGCGTTGAATACAGAAATTTCTATTCTCATCTCTTTCCTCTTCTGAAAAAAAGAAAGAAAAAAGTAATACAAATCAAATCAATACTTTCAAAATAAAGTATTTCAGAACTTATACAAGCTTTTTTGACATTATTAGGATAAGACAAATTTTAATTCATATACAAAATTGGAAAAACAATTTTTTCACTTATTTAGGATTTCTCACAAGTACAAAATCGTTTATATGCAGATCTACAGGAGCGTGGTTTAACTATGATTGTTTGAGCTTGCAGCTTTTATAATATTTAGAAATATCTAAATATCTTAATGATTAAACATTTATGAGTAAATCTCCTGTGAAAGTCTAAAGCACTAGACTTTAGAAAGTACACTGCATGTGGAGTTGTGAGAGCTTCCTTGTGGAGCTGTGCCAGTGCACGGGAATATGAATTGGAAAAGTCGTGTTTATTCAGATAGTGCACTCCTTGAGAGTAGGCTTTTGGAGTGGCAAATGAAAAAGTGTTTTCAGAATTTATTCCTCCTTGAAAACAAAACTTTTTTCAAATCTAGAGTCTTACAGAGAAAATCCAGTGAGCTTAATTCTGTGTTGCCAGGCATCTATGTACGCGAGAAACGGTTCTGTAATGAAGCGATGGCATTTTTCACTGTTGTGTTCAACAATTTTCAGATTTTTGTATCCTTTCTTTTACAATGTTTTCTTAAGTATACAGCTGAGGAGCCCAATAACAAAAAGATAAATGCATAGATGATGAAAGGATTTTCCTGAGCTTAGTAGTTAACATAATAGTTTGAAAAGAATTTGCAAGTACTTGTTCAAATGCACTATGTAGAGAGTGAATAAAATAAACAGCAAGATGTGTTGTGATAGTAACTCAGATGATCAAAGGGAACTACTGAATAGGCATAGTTATTCTTTTAGATAAAATAAGAAAGTAATTTCTTTGAGAGTTTTTGTGATCATTTCTGTTGGAAAACTTTGTATGCAGTACTCAGAAATTCAATGAAGAGAAAAGCAATGCAGCCTAGATAATAGTGTCAGCTTTGAGCACGAGGTGGCATGTGGACATAGCTTGAGTTATTTCTCCAGATCATTTGAATGGAAATATTGGATTAGTTAACCTTGTGTCAGGTCTGTTAGTTAAATAAACCCTCCAACTGTTTCTGACTGAAGGATTCATAGTTGTGACTGAAAGATGCTGCTGCTTTTCATTAGAATTTTGTCAAACGTCCTGCTAACATAATGATTTTTAAATTAAATGGTTTATTCGATGGAAAAGGATAACAAGCAGAAAATTCACAGCCTTTTCTTTTCACAGGGTGTTTCAGCCCAGTAGGAAATCCTCTTAGCCAAACACTATTGGGTAGACTACAGACGGTAAGGAGTTCTATCTTTGCATTTTTTAAACTGATGTTTAACTATAAATGTCGTTATTCACAAGTTCTCATTGTGGAGAAGGTTTTTTTTATCCTGTCTTTATTCACAAAAGAGGTATCTTCAAGCAAATTGTCTACATGGGCAAATAAGCTTTTGCAGCAGCAGCCAGCTGGTAGTGAGATCAGATACCTACAAATTAAAACCTTTATATTTTTTCATTATTTACTTTTTGTTGTTTGGAAATAAATAAGCTAAAGTCACAATCCTGTGATTTTGATCAGAGGTCCAAGAATACAGGCATTGATAAGTAGGGAGAGAAATCTGGAACATTAAGTTGAAATTTAATCCTATTTGCAGCACCATGTTTTCATTGTTTACTCAGAGGTCATCTTTTTGTAACAAGTGAAATCACAGCTTATCCTTCATTTATTTGATTGCTTACCTGTTAAACAGTGATTAGAAACTCCTAGTAATTCTTTGTTCCTTTCTGTTTTTCTGATAACTTCTGGTTTTCTCATCATGATGATAAAAATCCAACAGAATCCCTAAATGCCATTAATTCTAACTATACATTTGCTAAACCAGGATTAAACATGATTCCTATGAAGAGACTAGTGAAAGAAGAATGAGTGATGCCTTTGAACACTGAATGTATGTGTGGCTCTAGAAAGCTGGGCCTGTCGTGCTTGAAGTGTTAATCCTCCTGGACCCATGGACAAGAATACCATGATTTAATAATCTGTCTTAATTGCATGCTAATTGTAATTTTTTAAAATAGTTTCAGAAAGGGATATAAATTAACTTGAATCATTTGTAGCTGTTTTACAGTTTAGATTTGGGGTTTTAGTTTGGTTTAGTAGGGATTTTTTTTGGACCTACCTTATTTAACAGAATCTGTTTATAGAGTTGCGGAAGGCTCTTAAGATACGTAGGTTTCACCAATAAATTTTGAAAGTACAGTTTAAATTGCTGTTCATGGCTTAATTGGCCTTGTTGTCACATTTTTAAGTTTTTAGCCACCAATATGTAATTTTTAGGAAAAAGCATGTATTATTCAATCGGTATTTTGATGTTCTTCACATCAAGCTCTGTAATATTTACAGGATCAACTGTTTTGGAAAACACTAAAGAGCAGCTAATAAATTTTTCTGAAAGAATTCAGGTTTTGAATATTTTTACTTTTGTGTTATAAGTGCACTAATATATTTAAGTTCAGATAAGCTGAACTTATGAAGAAAGTACCATATTTACAAATTATGAAGTAGTTGAAGTTTTGAGTAATGCTCCCTTCTTTTTTTTATCTTTTTTGTTTGGTTGGTTTTTGTTTTTACACCCCTGTAGGCTTTACTGAAGCCTGCTTTGTTTGTATTTCTGTTTTCTGTTTGTACATGGCAGGTTTAAGTAAAGTGCAGCTTGGTTCTTTTCGGTTCTTTTTCCTCTAGGCAGATTATAGGTTCCCATGCTCATTAAATATTGAAGGACTCCAATAAAATAAGGATCACAGGAAACCTAACTTTCATAAGGAAACCTAACTTTACAGTGTCTACAGACAGATTAATTAACACTGAAGAAGAGTAGACTATTCCTAGCAATTGGTACTTTTGAATAATTTTAATTTAACTATTAATATTTTCCTTGTTATTTCTGTTTTCCATAGACTAAATGTGTACAGTTACATGTCCTGAGCTAGGAGTGTGTTCAAAATTAATTGGACAAAGAACAGGAACAGAAATATGACAGTAAATATATGAAATATATTAATCTATTTTATGCTGTGTCTCATCTTATTTACTGTTTCATTTAACCCTTGCTGATGCAAATAGATTACATGACATTCTTAGGGAAGGAGAGGATTAAGTAAATCTAACTCAAAGATTTGTAAGGAAAAGTGAAAACAATGTAGCAACTATGAAAGCTCAGGTTGATTCTGTAGAATGTTTTTTATGTTTTCAATATGATCTCACTTTCAAGCCACAGGGTTTTTTGAGCACTGTAAGTTTATTTCTTACTTTGTCTCTTAAAAAAAAATCAAAAACGATTACAGTAAACCAAACCGAAAACAAACAAACTAAAAAAAATGTACCAGTCCCCAGATTTATTGCTTGTGCAAGAAAAGTTTTACTCCTCATCTCTCTGTGTCTTGACTGGAGTGTTGGCACAAGGAACACTCCCAGTTACTCTTCCTTTCTGGCAAATAACAGGTGTAGGGAGAAGCAGTGACACTGTGCAGCATCCAAGAAATAGATGTTTGTCCTTCATGTCAGAGTCTGTCACTAACAGGAAAAGGAGGGAGGATGGATTTGGCCCTGTGTGCACACAGGTTGGGATTCCCCCTGGTACGTGTGGTGTCTGCCAAAGATTACTCTTAGACGTGCTTTTTTCCAAGTGTTTTTATTAAGAGTTCATGAGTAATTAGAAAAGGGACTTAATCTACGATGAAGAATGTGTTTATGTACAAGGAAGAATCATATGAAGCCACTGGTAGACTTTACATTTTTCCATGTTTTTTCTTTAAGCTTTGATATTGTGATATGTGAAATATATAGAAACGCAATGCTGCGATTTTTACAGAAAAGGCACTAAAAACATGTCACTTGTTCTTACTCAGTACTGCTTCTCCTAGGGGAATGAATGCTAATGCCCAAATCCTGCTGGCTGCTAGCCATTTACATGAATAAAAGCAAAACCTCCAGTACTGAGGTTGAAACTGCCCAATTAGTAATGGTTAGTCATGGATAGCCAGGGTGACAGAACTCTGCATCAACTGCTGGATCTATTTATTTTGTTGTGAGCATGTTCATTAAGCTGAAAGCTCCTAACAGCTTTTTTCAATAAAAATCAATGTGACATAGCAGGCTTTTTCAGAAAACATTTTGTTCCTTTTTCTCATAGGTGGTCTGCCTCCCAAAAGGTTCAGCTCCTCAGAGCATAACTATAGCTCCATGTCTGTTATGATGCAAGAAAACTATTAACTAGTTTCCAGCTTGCATTAAAGAGCGGTCAATATTGTAACTAAAACTGTGTATTCATACACTTCAGTGTGTCCGTTACATTTTGGGGATCCTGGAAATGTGGCTTTTTTATTGTGACACAAGATGAAAAGAAATCTATTGTAAACTGAAAGGCCAGTAGTTACTGGTGTTATTTGCAGCTGGCACTATTTGAGAAATGGCATGGCATGACAGAGGCTGCTCTGCTGCCTTGCAGTAGCTCCACTGCAACGGAGTGGCATTTGCCCTGTCCCACTGGAGGTAAGGCATGCGTGCAGCCTGTGACATACTGGGTCTGTCTCTTTAAGAGGGAACTCTTTGGATTGTTGTTGCCTTAGAAGTTTAACATGGTGTCTGAGAACATTCAGCATAGTCTCAGGATGACTCACAGATTTTAGCTTGTTATTTCCAAACAGCTCACTCTCTTCAAGCTCTTCTTACGTTGAGTGTTTGAGAGCACATAAATACTTTATTAAAAAGAGAGACAGATTGAGACACAATAATGGGGCAATATGAGTAGCTGAACTAGATAACTAAATAATTCTGCTAATAATTCTGATGAATCATTTTGGAGCAACAGGAGGCACTCCCATCCCACAGGCTAAGCACGTTGGCTGCACAGTTCTCTTAACCTTGAGAATGGAAAAGGAGAATTGGCTGGAACCTGGAAGGCGGTGCTGACTACCAGTAGACTACTGAACAAGCCACACACTCTAAACTGCGACTCCTTCAGCCTTTGTTCAAAAGTTGTTATCAAATCAGGCAGTGACACACTACTGCAGCAACACCAAAACAATCTGGAGGCTGAATGGAACCCTTCTATTCAGGATCATCAGAGATCTCTTTCCCATATATATAGAGCCTGGATAAGTTAGGAAAATTGTGTTGAGGGTTAAGAATCTCTCCTAGCGAATGCCATTTATTCAGCTGAGGACTGCAAAAGTTATGTTCCTTGTATCACCCTTATAAAGAAAAAATTAAAAATAAAAGGAGCAATACATTTTAGGTGCAGGTTTTTAAAAAGCAATATAAGAAAGAAGTTAATTAAAAAAAACAAAAAAAAGTTAAAGGGCTGTAAAATATGGAAAACGAAGTATTGGTGGACAGCAGTTCTCAAATTTAGCTTTTGTTTACAATGTGGTACAATGTTATGGATTGAAATGTTTTTACTTCACAAAGTTCACATTTGATTCTTCTCCTCTAAAATACTTAATTGCTGTGTAATATTTCTGTTCTGTATTGTAGCTTGTATCCTTTTACACACACAAAATCTATGGGAAACTGGTTTCCACTTTGTGAAAACAAGCCATTGGAAAAAATAAATTAACAGGAGCAAAGGACTTCCATCTCTTCCTTTGTTCTAATTTGTTGCCCTTAGCTGATTTTCCTAATTCTTGTTTTAAATCTTCTTTCAACTGAAGAATTCGGTTGTTTGGCAGAAATCAAATTTTGTAGGTCCAGGGACATCTTAGATATTGTTATATATATGCTATTCCTTTGACTTCTTTGAAAATCTGAAGAGTAAGTGGTAAAGGCAGAAGAATTAGAATTAAATTGAAAGTATTGGTTATTAAGACCAGCCTGAAATTCTCCACTTTATGAAAATGTCATCTTTTGTGTATTGCTTCAGAGGTGAAGTTCACTGCAACAACATCCTAAACATCCTAAATGCAAACAGGCTTAGACTGCATAATCATCAATTCTCTATCTTGCCTATGTTGTCCATAGTGTATGTACTTGAAAAACTTAGTATCTTTTTCCAAATATCTACATAGCCAGTATTACTGTTGCTTAATGGCACTTCTGCTTTTTTGTTTTTTAAGAAAAGCATTTAATTACAGTTAGTTTTTGCTATTTAGCAGCAGGCATTAAAATACTCAGTTATTTTTTATCAAAATACTTTATATTAAAATTTGAAAATAATTTCTTATTCTAGAATGATGACTGCCTGACTGCCCTGGGGGTCAGAGGAGGAAGCAGTTGTCCACTTGGGCAAGAGATTGTAAGTACTATGTAGTTTTTTGTAGTACCTTCTATACTTGCTACTCTGTACTTGCTTTTGAAAGCATCTTCTGTTCTTTTACGATGATCCTAGGTTTTTTTGGTTTGTGGTGGTTTTTTGTGGTGGTTTGTTTTGGTTTGGTTTTGTTTTTTTTTTTTTTGCTACCCTGGATTTTGCAGTTTTTTCGAATATATATAAATAACTGGTGCAGCCATGTTAGTGCTGTTTTTATATCAGTCTCGAAGAATCATTTTGTAAAATTTTTTATTAGTATAGATTTTTTTGCTTTTGGGCCCAGACAGATCTTAATATATGTCTCAGTGTCACACCAGAAGAAATTCTGTTGCTTTGGGCATAATTGTGAGCATTTTCTTCTTTGGTTCTGAGGTGGATTTCATGTATCCCCCCTGCGGTCACTTTCAGATCATATGTCTCCAGAGAATATAATGGAAATTTCCACATTTTGTTTAAATTGTCAGGCTTGCTAAACCAGTTGAATTACAGGACACATTACTATTTTGATTTTTTTATTTCTGGGAGACATTGAAACTTGCTTGAATGGTTTCCATGTTACTGAATTCTTACCTTTATTTTCCCCAAACCAAAACATTTACACCAGGACTGTCTTACAAAAGATGCTGCGAAATGAACTATTTGTTCCTCTACCTTTCATTGGTTTTAATGCTGCCAAGTAATTAGTGTTTCTTTCTTTCTTTCTTATTTTTCTTACCTGAATTGACCTCATGATTTTCGTAGTACCATTGCTAAGGAAACCATTGCCACTTAACTGAGGTGGGCTCTGTTAGAGCACCCCTTACTGGACATGCTGATGCAAGCTTCCAGCTGTATACTGTTTCTCTGTGGTGCTTATTATTGCGTTTTAGTTTTATGTAATTTTCTATAGTTCATATTTCTATACTGTCAACAGCACATGTAGTTACTGTATTAGCTTCTCTAATGCAGGCTAAGAGTTATTATAACAAATATTTCATAGTTTAGCTTCTTTATATGAGTTCAGGATTACTGAATGCCTGGTTAAATAAAATTCCCATCTGCTGAGAACAATACTGATACTAATTCTTAGTTGCTGACCAGCTCACAAGGTACCATATAGAATTTACAATATTAGAATAATTCAGAATCAGAATTTCCTTATTTTCCCATTCATAACTAATCTGTTTAATCAGTGGCATGGAAGTATGAAAACCCAAGTTATGGTGGCCTTATTTTTACACACATAACTCACAGGTGAACTTACTCAAGATAGAAATAAAAGTATAAAAAGCACTGTGCAGGTCAGAAGTCTCAGGATTTAAACACATGCACGATTAATAAAAAAAAGGAAGTATTTTCTCCAAATCCCTATCTTCATAATAACTTTGCTGTCACCTTCAGTCCCCTATAATCTCCTGTCTCACTCCTAACAATCCCTGTTTCTGACCAGTGTACTTAAAATTTTGTAGAGGAATCTGAGGTGAAAATTATACATAGGGAAAGTTTTTGTGTAAAACAGGTCATGATTTTGTTCTTCACTTATGATGAGGGAAGTGAAAAATTCCCATATTTTTCAGTTCACTTGTTTTCTCAGTCTTTTCTGCTCTGAATTTATCAGGACACATTTTTGTTCATAGGTGATAGTAAATAAGTAAGAAATTGTACTTCATATTTTCATATTCAGGGTAGAAAGCAGGCTAATGCTGGTAATGTGTTCCATGCATGGTGCTGACAACTATTTGTACACTTTTTCTAGAAAAGTATAGATGCACTGTATTTTACTAGAAAATGGATTTGTTATGTGTAATGGAATATAAACGGTTTTTTTGCAAATATTTATAAAATTGTATATCCTAATCTTTATTTCTTAACAAAAACAAACAAAAAAGGGTGGGGTGACCAAAGCAAAACTTGATAATATTTTGCACTAAATCTTTCCTTTGGTAACACTGTCGTACTGCTGAAGTATTTATTCAAACACATACGGTTCATGAGCACACACAGAATGGGATCTGAAGGTGGTGTAACAGTTCTGAGAAAGTGAATGTATGAAGTGTATTTTTTTTTTCCTTTTGCTTCACAAGTAAATTGCTTACAAAACTAACAGCTGCTGTTTTTAAGCTAATCTTGGTGAATTGAATGTTCTTAACCATTTCTACAATCCCACAGTCCTTTATCTTGCTTCTCCTGCTGCTTTCCCACCACCCCTGATCCCATTAGCAAAACTTGAGACAGCCTCAGCTTTTACCAAAGTGCAGCTTTGGTTTCAGCTGCTTTTCTGCAAGAGGAAGTGAATGTTGCGCTTTTTTCTCTGTGGCATGGTTGTGATAAGCTGTGGTGCTCTTATCTCTCTTTTAGGTAGTGGCTCTTTATGACTACACAGCGCATCGATCAGATGAGCTAACCATCCATCGCAGTGACATTATCCAAGTGTTATACAAAGATAATGATAACTGGTGGTTTGGCAGCCTAGCAAATGGACAGCAAGGCTATTTTCCAGCTAATTATGTGGTTGGTGAAAGTAAGTTTACTGCTGTCTTCCTGGTATACTGGTGTGGGTTTAACTGATGGTCCAACATCTTACCATGCTGCACGGCTTATTGTTATGAAGATACGACTTTATGTAGCACACAGGTGGCATAGTGATGACTTATGATGATGCAAAAATTCTATGAAGCTAGCTAACCACTGAGCAAATTGACACACCTAACCTAGGAAGGTATTGGCACTTATTTAAATATTCCATCTTGTATAGTACTGGCTTAACTATCGGTCAGCTGGATTGATTCCTCATCTCTTCTTACATACAGCCACCTGGTTCATGGCCTGCCTTGGCAACAGTTTAGGATACATCAAAGCATTTCACAAACATCTTAAGGTTTCTTTAGGCAATTTCTGTTAGATCTAACCCCTTGCTTTTGTAAAAACTCTTGACTTTCCCTTTACTGTGATATGGAGAGTGCTCAGTTCCCAGGTAAGGGGATTTCAGTATGAAGTTTTAAAAGAACAGTAATGGTAAAATGTCATATCTGAACATGGAACTTGCTACCAGCTCTCAGTTATTAAAACAGTTTTGATTGAACTAATACAGACAAGCCTAAGTAAATCTGAACAAATAGTATGGGAAATATCCTACTGGGTCAGCTGATGTGAAGGTGCAGTGTCCTCACAGTTGTTATTCAGCTTATGGACACAGTGGTAGTTGCACACTACAAGAAATTCACTTCCTAAATTATCCAACTAGAGGTTCTTCTGGTGTTTGAAAATCTTCTAGCCAAGCATTTCTCAAGAAATTTTCCCCCATTTTTTAGCTAATCCCTTTGTCTTTTCAGTGAAGTATAGTATTTGTGCCTTTTTCCCAAAAAGCAAAAACAAACAAAACAACACACACACTCCCCAAAACAAAAAAACAAACAAAAAAACTCAACACTGTACTGACTTCATGATAGTAATTGAAGTCAGCATAACTACTGCCTGTTTCCTTTGTCCTCCTGTTGCACATCCTGTGTATTTTCTGCTTAATTTTTTCCTTGCAAAATAAGCCAGAGAGCAGTTTTTAGGAAGTCTTCAGTGATGGCCTGCTGTTCTTAAAAATTTTGTTTACTTTTTTTTTCAGGCATTTTTAAAAATTATATATAATTACCTATATTAATTACCTATATGTAAATTACATTTAAATCTAAGATTACTAATGTGAACAAAAGTTAATGGGAAGGTTTTGATAAATTCTTATACAAAGTTTGTCTTTGAACATATTTCACCTGTTTCAGTTTGCATCTTGTTACTGGCTACATTGTGATTTTAAAGTTGTTCACATAAAATAGAAACTTTCGTAATTCTTTCGTGGTTCTTATAACGGTGCATTATGGATCATGTTTGCAGAAGAATATGAAGAACAACCTTCAGGATCAGTACCAGATTCTGCTCCTCTCCTACCTGAAGCACCAAAAGCAGAGGCAGGTTCTCCAATACTACATAAGGTAATAATTTAGGAAGGAAGGAAGGATTCTATAAGTAGTGTTCGAGTGTCTTGCATGTGCCAGGTGGACTGTATTAATTTTTGTATTTCCTTGCAAATATTTCTTGTGTAGATCTAGGCAAGCAGGTAGATTCTGAGCAATTGTCCAATATTTGTATCGTGTGGAATCAGCTGTTCCATCATGTAGGAATTAAATATTCTGCCTGCCTTTGCACTACTGTAATGAGTGGCATATTTCCCATTGAGTTGAAGGTTTACAGGAGGATCTCTTGTACCTGATGTAAATAAGAGTCGAAGAAACAAGTTGAGTTTGTCGTGTCATGACAGATATTTAGGCACCTGACTGTCATTCTTGGAAGAAAATTTTCTGCCATGATGTTTTCTTATCTATCAGGTTGCTTAGGAAAATCTCTTGTTTTTCTCTTGAGAGCTTTTCAGTCCATGTAATAATACCCTAATTAAAGATATACAATGTGATCATCAAGCCTTATTAGCAGACCAGGAGATTGCTTTCTTGTCAGTGATGTTTCTGTTTAAAAGCTTCTGCTGTGAATGACTGCACTCATCCTTGTAGGCTGCTCAGGAGGATTGACTGTGGAGACTTCATAGTTTGGAGTAACAAAGGAAAGAAAGGCTTTTGTCTTTACTATACCTGCTATCTCTCCCACTATATACTTCTGTTGGGTTGCAATTGCATATGGCTTTACGTTGTTGTTTACACATCACATACTATATTGTATGCAGCAACATTCCTGTTTCTCTGATTTAGTTAGCAGTCAGAATATAGTATGTACAGGAGAACAAAGAAACAGACGCCAGTTTTTAGTCAAGGGAAAGATAGGGATTTGATCTTTATTTTAGAGATACTGCTGTGTGCAAAGGGGGCCAAATGACTTTCACTTCTCCAGACAAATAAAACTAAGAAGCTTTGCGTAGCTTATGTTCACCACCTGTGAAGTAAGACTGATCGTCTTAAAACACTGGATACTTGAGGGGGGGGGGTGGTGTTTCAAAATATTTGTAGCCTTCTTAAGTGCGATTTCCACAACTATTTATTTAGCCAAATGTTACTTACACAGCTACTTTAAAAATTACTTCTATTCAAATTTCTTTCAAATTACTTGACTTCTCCATGTACTTTTCTAAAGTTGAATGTAATATTTTGCATCTGATTTGTGAGACTCAAAGCATAGGCTGTGCTGCTTTGTGTTTTTTCTTTTTTAGATTATTTATACTTGCTACATAATATAAATTGCAATGTTCAGGGTTAAAATACTCAAAGCTACTTCTATTAACCTTTTTTATTTAGCTGTTGTTCTTAATAAGCAAATAGAGAGGTAGTATTTAATAAATTATTGAGTACAGATTACTCACTTGGCAGTCTTGTTGAAGGCCAACTGCTAGAAATCACATTACCATGTGTTTAGTTTCTAACTATACTTGGAAAACAAAATTAATCACTACACCAAGTAGTAATAATTATTCTAAAGTGTGTTTTACCTCTTCATAACTGAGAAACTCATACCCAAACCATTGTGCAAGAAAGACAAGGGTGCATTACTTCCAGATATTCCAGTAAAGGCATACTGGAAATACAGGAGAAATTACATTACTGGAGAACATGAAAATTTATTTCATCTGTTGTTTACGTTGCTGGAGGCAATCTGTCCCCCAGAGGGAATATGTTGCTGTACTCACCAGTTTCATTCATACCCAGATTAGAAGAGGGGCAAGTGCTGAAATGGTTATTGTCCTGGAAGACTGAATCAGTTTTATCTGTTATAATCCAACAGGAATCTCCTTGATTTACTGGATCAAGATACTTTTATGTACAAAACTAATGCTACTAGTATTTGCAAACACTATTATTCAACATTTGATTACTTTTGATCACTTTTGTTTTCTCAGTTCTATGGTTGACATTTTTAAAAGTAGTTTTTGTGTTAAAGTAGCGCTTTTGTAGTAACACTGAGTTTTAGTAATATTTCATCAAAATATTCTTAGATTCTGCTGGCACTTTAAATTAAATTGGCTGCATGTTTAATAATTAGTTTTTTAGTAGTCTACGTCATATGTGCAGGTATTAAAAAAATATAATTAATAAAGTGTAGAGTAGCAGTCAAAAACCAAGAAGATATGTTGCTTTTTATCTTGCACAGCATCCAAGTGCACTACAAAATCTTAAAGAACTACTAATGGAACATTTACACTTCCTAGAAAAATAGGACATACTTACAAGATTAAACTAGCAAAGAAATAAGCATTGAAGAATATAAAATAAAAATCTATGTAGAGACATGAACTGGATGCAGTCTTTTTTCTTTTCTTTTTCCTTTCTGTTAAAAGAACATTAAACTGAAATGGAACCCAAACTAGGAAAGGTTGAAGGACATTATTGTTTAAGCCATGCTTAGTTAACCTGGTGAACCTGCCTACTGCAAGACAGTGTCAAATTTATGTGCTCAGGGATTTATTTTTTTTTCTTATTAATAACATGTTAGGCTGAGGTAATGGTTGAGATTCCAAGAGCTTTAAAATTACTTGGAAACGGAAATCTGTCTGGTTTTCGAGGTTTTTTGTTGGGTTTTTTTTTGTTTAGTTGGGGGTTTTTTTGCCATTTCAAGTTACAGAAGCACCATATAAATCACCAAGAAGATTGAGAGTTGAATAAACATGAATCACATCTCTATGTAAGACTTGCTATCACTTGAAGTGTAATGGTTTTACAAAAGTTGCAGTGTGCTGCACACAAGCAGCAAATTTTCATTCAGCTGTTTGTCATAATGAAGGAAAGTTCTGCTGTGCTTTGGTTTAGGGCAATACCAGATAGTTCTGAGAGAAAACTGCTAAGACGACCACTGAGGGGGCTGATCGGTTATGGCAGTTCCTGTGTTGCAGCAGTGACACAGCAACTTTTCTTCCTATTCCTTTCTTTTTTTTCTTTTTTTTTTTTTTCTTTTCTTTTTTTTTTTCTTTCAGTAAAATAGCAGATAACAAAAACCAATTTCTTTTACTTGGGGAACACGAAAAATCGTTACTTTGTAATACTTTGTTGTTTGGGAGGGTTTTTTGCTTTGTCAGAAAATGAAATTATTTTTTAATCCAAAAATATTTATCAAATAATTACATTTTTTCTGAAGTTGTTAGCACAAATAGAAAAAAGGTAACTGAATTTTTGGTTGTGTTTGGGTTTTAGGTCACAACCATGTTTTCCACAATAGTTATAGCCAGGTCTTCTATATCTATTATTCTTTCTGTCTGTTTTAATGAAAAAGTCTGTTAAGACTGCAAAACACAGTTACAAGAAAATCATGGTTAGCAGTTACTCCTGAGATGTTGTTACCATACAAGACTACTAAGTAGAGTACTTTAAATGTAGAATACTACTATGGTTTTAATTACTGAGAATACTACATAGTATAATTCAAAATGGTTTTCCATCTGCAGATGTTATAAATGCATATCTAGCCTATGCATCAGAATTTTATGATGTGCGAATCAAATGGGATCATTACATTAGAAGAGGGCATAATAATCGAGATCCAATATTAACCTTTGCAAATCATAAAAAAGTTGAGTTCAAAGAACCAGTTTTCAGAATGCTTTTTACCATCAGCTTTGCATTCATAGCATAATAATTTCATGCAAACCTTGTTTTCCTGCCTTATGAGTTACTTAATTCCTGAGCCACAAAGTTAGGTCATAATAATCTTTAATTACAACATACATCTAAACTGCCAATCGAAATTTCATGGAGTGAAGTTTTCACTGCGTTGCTGAAGAATCCCAAGAAACAGAGACAGATCTGTCCTCTGGCTGCTCCAGTAAATGTCCTGTTTTGGAATTCATTAAGATTAAGGCAGAAAAGACAGGAGCTCGGGGTTCTATTAGACACCAGAATTTGGGTTTTGCAAAATGTTGGCAAATCAGAGACATTTTAAAGTCCATACAGAGTCTTTGGCCAGAAATGTTTGGCTGTCTGTAAAATCTTGTGAATAAGCTTTTATCATTTAAGATGGTCTACTACTTATATAACATACATCTGGATTCTGAGTGTTTAGTACTCAATTCTGTGTTATGTGAGAACAGTAGGAAGTGTTGACAGACAAAAAAAGAAACCTGTAATTTAGAGTTCCCATTGGAAGTCTAACAAAATTGGCTTTCTAGAATGTTTATCTTTAAAACATTGTTAAGATATAAAATAATGGTCATAAGCATGAAAAGAGTAGTGTTACCTTCGAGAACTACATTATTCTTGCACAATTTAGCTAATCTACCCCACAGATCATCAAAACTTGATTCCATGTATATTCAAACAAAGTTGGGGATTATCAATGTTCACATAAATAATTCATGTTCTTCCTCTAGAGTAGGTTGTTGTCAGACTTTCAGAATACTTAGCATAGCATGCCTGAAACTAACCTGCCAAGTAATTGATGCTTTTCCTCTGGGGTTGAGCTCTTTCAGTTTGGGTGGTTTTGTGGGCTCAAAATTTATTTATTAGATCTAAAAATCTAAGAAGCAGAGAAAAGTTGCTAAAAAAATATTTCCAAAAATACAAGATGGAATGCTTTCATTTTATAGTTTGTGCTGTTTCTGTTTTATCCTTTAATCGTACCTTTCTTCAGGTTACTGGGAAGCACTTCAGTGACTGATTATCTTTTCTGTAGAAGAGGGACTAGGAAGATGTGATAATGCTAGTGAGGGGAAAATTAAATAATTAATACAATGAACCTCTTGCAGTGAATAGAGTTGAAGGTTTTGGATATGTCATGAAGTGTGTTTATTTTCAAAGTTCAGAGAGAATGTAGGCCCAAAAAAGATTATGTTCAATTGAATGTATTCTAGTGAAGTTTGCAATTGTGGGCTGCGTTCATGCCAAGTATGAGTACAGGTCACTCTTTCTAAAGTCACTCGCATCTGGGCTGAGAGAAACTAGGCTTTTTCTAGAATCAGTCTTCAAAGCTGCTGTGTGGTCTTCTAGGTAGTCTGTTGAATAGGTATTATAAAATAGATACATCTTTGCAAATACTACTTTTGAAAATAATAATTACATTGATGGTTCTTGAAGAAATGCTTCTGAAGGAAATGTTACTATGGTACCATCTGTGAGGAATGGAACGTTTTCCATAAACATTACCTGTTACTAACATTTTCTGTAGTTTCCTTTTTTTAGGTATTCCGTTTTCTGTTTGAAATGCACTTTGTAGTCTTCAAGTTGAATTAGTCTCTCTTAAGTATGTTTAATTCTACTGTATTTGTAAGCTAGTAGCTCTTTTTTTTCAACTCCAAAACCATTTTTGTGATTCCTAATGGTTTCTGTCTCAAATATTGTTCATGATGGTGTCTATATTATTATTATTTGAGTCATTGAAAAAAAGGTATTTGGTTTATAAGAAAACTAATGTCTGTTGGGGGGGAAAAAAAAATTGTATCCACAGTAATTTGCTGTTAGTGACTGGTCTTTTTAAAGATAGGAAGAATCAGGCTGAGCCACCAAGCAGAATCAAAAATATACTTATATAATGAAAATAGCTCTCAGGAGCAAGGTAGTCTCTCTCTTCCCCGTGGTTTTCTCCTTGGATTCTCACAGCCTCTTTCTGATCAGGATTGAACTATTTTTATGCAAATATTAATGCAAAGCTGTAACCACAGATAAATTCCCAGAGGCCAAGACTTGAAGACTAAAAACAGCTGCTCTGAACCAGTTGCTTCAGTCTGAAGTATCTTCTCTCCACTCTTCATCTTCTTTCTTTTATTGTCCCTCAAATCCAGTTGATTCGATATCTGAAATGCGGTATTTGTAGTGTTTGTCGGTGTTGAGCCATGACTACAGTTTTCCCCCACTGGATTTTCTGCTGGTCTCTCCTAGCCCTGAATAGGCCCAGGTTTCTGTAGTTTCAAAGACTAGAAAAGACAAACTCCTCTGCCTGTGTCTCTAAGATCCATGGATGGAGAAGCCATTGAGTGTTGGCTTGGTCCTAAAGACTTGAGTGGTTTGTCTGGTTTTTATGAGAAAGATAAAATGTTGCATATAGAGCTACAGTTCTGATAGATACTGACAACTAAGTTGGTACTGTTAGGCATAAGGGGCATAGAGCAAAAAAGCAAATTTAAAGCAATTTTTAGTTAACTGCCTTTTATAAGGAGTTCATGGCAAAAAAGAAAAAAACATATGCAATTCTACTAGCAAAACTCCTTGTCAGTTGTTCATTTCCTGGGGAAATGTGTGGAAGGGTACAGAATAGCCCCTCAAAAAAATCGTGATTGTGATGTGGTGTCACAACATTTCTCCCAAACTTGACTTGACTGGAGGTATCAACATGGTTCTGGAGAGGTAGTGCGTTGCTAGAAATCTTTTATTCATGGACTGCGTAATAGAAAACAAAATACAAACTTAATACTGAGTTTGACATCCTGAAGACTAGACTGAGAAGACACAGACATGTTCATTCTTGCCATCTGTGATGCAATTAATCTTTAATTAGATCAAGTTCTGTAGGAACAGCTTCGATGGGAGGACTCATCTGTGGATCTTGGGCTGTAGAGAAAGTGCATTTACTTTCTTGGCTCATATCAGCTAACTAGATTGCCTGCCCCACGCCCCACTCCCTTCTCTCCATCTACCCCTTAGTCTGTCAAAGACCTGGGCAGACCATCAGTCTTAGAGACAACTCTGCACGAACTAGAGGAAAGCACTAGCAAAGATGTAGACTTAGGATGATGAGACTTTGTCACTGGTGTTGCCTTCAGATTCCCTCTGCTTCAGGTTTTGCTTTGTTGATTTCATGGCAGTGGTCAGGAACTGATAGGCTTTTGTGTATTTAGCCTTTCATTGTTTTCCCTTGGTTGCTTCTTGTGTGGCAACACTGAACTATTAAGCATCAAAAATGAGCTGTAAAGCAAGCAAGACTTCTAGAAAAGGGCAGCATATATTTTATTGCAATTTTTATTTCTATGATAGTGAACAAAGTAAAAGAAACTTCAGGAATTAAGCTTCTACTGTTGATAAGAACTGATGTTCTCTCTTGGTGGGCTATATTGTTCAAAGGGTGCAGAGTTAGAACATGGCAACAAATGTTCAGTATTTCTTCTTGAGAACATAAAAGTTCAAGATATTCTTAATTATCTGAAATATTAACATTTTTTCCTTTAAAGCAAACACAGGCCTAACAATTCTGTATTTATATTTAAGCTCTGCAATACAGATACATTTAATAGTTAACACTGTATCTGTTACAATGCTAGGTTTGCTAAATCGTAGTATAAACACAGTGCCAATAGTGCACAGCTGTTTGGAGCTTCCTGTGAAAACTACCCATGCATAACAAGGGGTTGAGAGGTTTAGAAATGGGGGAAGAAGAGATCAGCATCCTCTTCAGCGCCTCCATACACTAGATTTCTGTCACTTGCTCCTTACATTAGCATGTCCTTGATGCATTCAAAGTGTTACCACTACCTCTTTCACCAAATGCCTCCTGCCCGTTTGCCCAGCCTCCACTCATTCGTTCACTCTGCTCCTCCTGATGCTTCATCTGCTTGGTGCACCAGCATCTGCACTGCCTTCTCCCATCTGCCACTGACCCCACTTTTTTCTTCAGTACTGCTACTGCTTACTCACATCACTGGGGTGGGAAAAGTAGTTCAAGGATTGGGCTAAGAGGGACACAAAGGTACGTGGGATAGACAAGAGAAGGTAGTGACAGAGCTGCTTCAAAAAGATCTACTATCTAGTTCCTGCCTCATCATATGCTTGAAAGTTTGTAGGATTGAGGGAAGGAGGCTGTCCTACTTGAACAGTTTCTCTCTGCAGATCCTAGGAATGCTTGTTAGTTGCCATATCAGGTGAACACAGTTATTTGGATGTCTGTAATTTTGTGCTTTTCTTTCCTTGACACTCATACTGAGACGATGTGCTTGAATGTTTGAAAGCCTTTCTGAGTTGTTTTTAAAAGAGATCATAGTAACCTTCAGTTAAGCAACTTAATTTAGTGGATACTTTAACCTTGTAACTTTAAAACAAGGATAACTTTGTATTTTTTTGATACCTGAAAGTATTAAAAAGCTTTAAATGATTTTTTTGATAAGAGAAGTCAGTCTTCTGTAGAGGCACTTAGGGGAGTTCAACTTGACTGCTCTTTAGGAAGGTTCGTATTTTATGGTATTAGTGTAATGTAGAGATTCTGTAGTATTTACTCAAAAAGGAGGGTAAAAAATCTAGTTCATTCATAGGACTTTCAGAAATAGACTTTGACTGCAAGCAAAGTGAATTCATGATTGCTTATGGCAAGGAAATACAAGGTAATAAATGCTGAAGGAAGTATTACTTACTTGGAGTCATTCTCTTTACAATACTCCCTTGTATTTCGTATCAGTGGCATTATATTTCCTCCTTTTATGTTTACTTATACCATTGTCTTAGTTTCAAGTTTATGACTGTATTAACAAGGTTTTTGTGTGTGAAGTTAAAGATTTTTCTTCATAGCCCTGCAAATGCTGCATTATTATAATTTTTTAGGCTGACTTCTGTGTAAACTAAACCAGTAACCTGTGTTTTTCAGCAAACTAATTCTAATGACTGAAGTTTGAACATGGTGGGCAGTGTGCTTATATGAATTCGTTAAGTCAATGGGAGCTTGATCCTACTTCTAAGTCAGCAGAAAAATAATATTAAGCTAATAAAATAATACTAGGGAACCATGCCCAGACAAAGTTCAAATTTCATTCAACTACTAACCCTGACTAAATTTTTTGTAATTAATTCCATTTAAAGTTTAAGAGAGCAATTAAACTGTTGAAGGCCTAAGACTATGTTTGGGAGATGTGGGATCTGGTTCCAATATGATCTTCATTTGTGTGGGCTAAGACAATTTTCATCTGTCTCACTTCACCCCAAATTAAAATTGAATGATAGTACTTGACAGGGGAATGTTACGTTTTATTCGTTAGAGCTTTGAAATTCATCATGGATAAGCTGAGCATCTGAAAACAATGTATTTCCATTCTATTTTTTAAAATATCAAAACTAATGCTTGAGTGATAAAAAGAACTGCTGTGAAACCCTCTGGTTTTTTCTGTGCTTAAGTTAAATATGGAGGGATCACACAAAATTAAATGAACAATTGGCAGACCAGAGGGTCAAAAACTGTAATGTTTTTCTTCTCTGTTGCTTCCAGAAAGCTCTTGGTGGCTTCATGGTTACTGCTTTAGTTGCTGTGCTCTTGTTAGGTGCTCCAGAGCTGCTGAATAATACTCCCTAATATTGCTCAGTTTCAAATGGGAACCAGTACCCAGTCTCACTGTGGCTGCCTGGGTATAACTTCTTCCATGCATTCCACACAAAAGGGGCACTTGGGGAACATAGGTGTCCTATCATCCCGAAGGGGAGGTCCACAACAGTTTTTCAGTGATAGCATTATGATACAAGGTCTAAGTGTACAGTGTGCTGCACTGCTTTCCACAGCTTTTCTGCTTGGTTGTGGTGCTCTGGAGGCCTTGAAGTTCACGGCTGGATGTGTAGTGTATGCCTTGTTACAGAAGAGCAAATTTTGAGTGAGACGTGTTGGCTTCTGCCCTCCATGAAAATCAAACTACAGGGATAGTTACCAGATCTTTGAAAAGCCTGCTGGAAGAAGATAAAGAAAATAATCTGTCCCTGCAGACAGTAAACTTGGGAAGGGCAGTCACGTTTCTTTATGGGAATTTTTGCCATAAGTATGGAATGTGTTAGGATTAGAAGGGTTTTGTTTATAGATGGAGCAAGTTGTGTAGAGACCAACTAATTACATTGGTGATTAGAGAATTTGCTTAAACTCTTCCAGGCTGTTTTGGTTTTTTGGTTTGTTGTTTTTTGGTTGTGTTTTTTGTTTTGTTTTTTTTACTTGGATTTCAGAGGGTTTCGTGGCCCTGAATTATAAAGTAACCTGGAGTGATTTGAACTGGTAGCGGCTGAAAAAATAGACACATTTATCTTGTTTATGCAGGAAGATGGCATTGAATACATAACCTTCTGTTTCTACACATACCTGTAAACTGTCTTTTATGTGAAAGTACCTTTTTTGTTTGTTTGTTTTTAAGCAGGATACTGTTTCCTTGTTTGTAACCACATAGGGGTTAACATTTTATGGCTAAATGACATTCTTTTAGTAACGAGGTATATTCTCTCCTCATTCAGGAAGCTGGTGGGTTTTCTATGTACATGTGTTGGCCCCATTGCCTGTTTTCTTTTTACCTTCCTTTTTTTTTTTTCTTTCACAGATGTCACCAGTCACCAGTAAGTCAGGGGACGTAAAATTCAGCTCAGAGCATGACACAGACAGAGACTCACTTGCGACACAGTAAGCAAGAAATACTTAAATCAATTTGCACTGTTATTTCTGCAACTGCTGGTAGAAAACTTTGAGAAATGCTGGAAGGGTTGTTTTGTTTTAGCAAGCAAAAGAAGTCAGCTTTAGGGTCCTGCACTCAAGTCACAACAATCCCATGCAATACTACAGGCTTGGGGAAAAATGGCTGGAAAGTGCCAGGCAGAATAGGACCTGTGTGTGTTAGTCAACAAACAGATGAATATGAGCCAGCAGTGTGCCCAGGTGGCCAAGAAGGCCAACAGCATCCTGGCTTGTATCAGAAATAGTGTGGCCAGCAGGAGATGGGAAGTGGCTGTTAGCCTCTGCTTGGCGTTGGTGAGGTACTTTGTTCAGATTTGGGCCCCTCACTATAAAATAGACATCAGGGTGCTTGAGCAAGTCCAGAGAAGAGAAGCGAAACTGGTGAGGAGTCTTCTGAGGAGCATCTAAGGGAACTTGCACTGTTTAGTTGGGAGAGGAGGAGGCTGAGGGGAGACCTTACCACGCTTCACCTGAAAGGAGTTCATAGGAATGTGGGTGCAGGTCTCCTCTTCCAAGTTATGAGTGTTAGGATGAGTAGAAATGGCCTCACGTTGCACCAAGAGAGCTTTAGATCAGGTATTAGAGGAAACTTTCTCATTGTACGGGTTGTCAAACACTTAACAGGCTGCCCAGTGAGGTGGTTGAATCACCATCCATGAAGGTGCTTAAAAGACATATAGATGTGTTTAGGGACACAGTTTAGCAGTGGACTCAGCAGAGTTGAGGTAATTATTGGATTCAATGAACTTAAAGGTCTTTTCCAACCAGAACAATTTTGTGAAAATCAATCAAAAAGTGTTTCATGAAGCATGAAGGAAGTAAGTTTGTATATATGTACACACATATATATTTCCATACATGTGCTCTCTTCCCCAAAAGAGCAAGGACTATAATGTACAAGAGAATCAAAACTCAGGGATATAGGGTAGTCCTGCAGCATCCCTCAGCTATGTATTAGGCTTTTGATTCAAACTGTGGACTATTTTTGCAGCTCCTTAAAATTAATATGAATTGCAAAAGGTTGTCACATACTGAGAAGATGCAAACTAGCAACTTCAGTTGAGGCACTTGCAATTTTAAAAAGTTGTATTTGTTGTGTGAAAACTGGGAGTGGGTAAGATCGTAACATTTTGAACAAGAACTTCCACAATACGTTTGGCTAGTGCAGCCAATTATATTTCAGAAAGTACATAGGAAAACACTTCCTATGTTTGCCATTACAGGTATCTGTCATCTACGCAAAGTTATTTCACTGTCTTCCAGACTAGTCTCCTTTCCATATAAAAAATCTGTGTATATATGGCATAGATGCAGAGACATGTCTAATTTTAATTTACCTTTAAATCTAAATTTTCTCTCTCCAGCTGTAACTTTATTTACAAATGAATTGTGAGTGTGAAGTTTAATCCTCATGTATGATGAGGGCTGTATACCTGCATATTGATAGAATCCAGCATTGAATTTTTGGCATAACTATTCTAATAGGACATACCTTAAGGAAGGAAATGTCTTAAAAACACAGTTATTGTGATGCTTGATACTGACTGTTACAAGCCCATATCAAAAATTTGATATGTCTCAACTTGGTTAGAACTTCCAAGAACAGTTATGGGCATCCATTGAAGAATGTGGGAGTACAGATGTAAAAAGTGGAATCCCAAACTGACTTAAACAAATTAAAGACTTCTGAGTCAGATAAAATGTGAAATATTCAATTTAATGGAAACTAAGAGTGTCCTGAGATCAGGCTGAAGTGTCACACTGAAGAAACAGAGCCCCCAAACCACTTCAGTTACATTTCAAGGAGGTGAGAAAAGATACCTACATCCCTTCTCCTGAAATATAGAGGAGGATCACGGAGATGTCAGTCTGAAGTCACGCCTCATGTCATTGCCACCTGAACAAGCCATGTGGCAGAGCCTCATTCGCAAGAATTAAGGGCACTGAGCAATGTGACCTGATCGTTAGTGAGGGAGAGTGAAAGATGCTGAGAGGCAGTGTTTCATGCTCTACATTGTCAGGGCAAAACTAATCTGAAAGGGAGGAACATGGACGTGTCAGTCCTACACAGTGCTGTGCATTTCCTTCCAGGTACAGGATTTTCTAAGCTTTTATACTTCTGTTGCATTTTTCCTGAGTGGTTGTGTTTTGCATGCCATGGAGAGGTCAATTTTCACTGCATTTTAAGACCAGAATACAAATTCAGTAATGTCTCTTCCTGATCCAAAGTTTGAATCTGAAAATACTGTATTTTGTGAGCTCTTCCGTGTATTAGAACATGATGACGTGTGATTTACATGTGTCTTTGTTAATATAGAAGTGACTTCACATACTAGGATTTTTTCAGAAGTAACTTCCAAGTTTTTGGCCTTTTTTGAGACGGATCTTCCAGCATTTCTGGTGCTGCTAGTTTAAAATACAATTCTGTATTTCTGTCTATAGGTTTCTATATAGTACAGATCAGATAATAAAACATTTCAGAAACATGCTGCGAATTTTCATGAAAACTCTTGCTTCTTGGACCTCAAACCCTGACCTGAGGGGCTGTGATAGAAATGTATTTTTTTGGTTCTCTACAGTTGGTGTGTCTTGCAATATTCATACAAAACGACATGTGTGCAAGTGTTGCGATCTTAACTGGAAATGTTTTTCAGTTTAGCATCCAAAAGCAGTTATCAGCATGATAAAAATTACACAGAAAATAAACTTTTTAAGTATTAAGCTAGATGTTCTTGCCAAGTATGGAGAAATGAAACTGCACCTGCACAACTGACTCTACCTTTCTTTGAGCCCCCTAATGAATAATTGTTGTTTTGCCTATTCGAATAGTATTCATTATGGCCACATTACTTGCTGTAAAAGCCAGTGAATAGCAAGCCCTAATGACATGTCTTTCAGAATTTCCAGATGGAAGCAATGGCTTTGCAGTAGGAAAAAAAAATTATTCAAGATAGTAGGAGATTTTTGTCTTAGCCAAGAAGTTAATATCTCTTCTGCAGTCTAGAAGAAACAGACATGTCCACGTAATAGATGCTAAGTTAACTTAGGCTTTTATCTAAGTATCTCTAAGAGATACTCAAGTAATAAAAAGATTTAAATTACTTCTCAAGATTTGAGTAACTTTATGCTGAAAATCTGTGTAGAAACCTCATTCTTTGAACATTAATTATTAGATACTATTTTTCACTAGAGACATTATCTCCTTACATATATTCCCATTGTACAGTTTTGTTGAGCTACACTAGGTAGTGCTCTCTGCATAAATTTACAAGTGATTATGCATGAGACCCATCTGAACTGAACTCAGTTTGACAGCCTGGTACTTATATTACTGATTAATTATTATTTTTGTGCCCTGGGTTCCTCCTGCAACAGCACTTTTCAAATTGTTTCAGGAGTCCTAACACAGAGAGATATAAACTCCAGAACATTAGGATGTTCCAGTGTTAGAGCTACAGCAATTCATATATTCATTAATACACAATTTATCTTAAAATTTAAACTACAGCAGAAAGTAGTCAGTCTGTTAGTAAGGCTGTGCAAAAATTTTCATCTATAAAAGGTGATTACATGACAACAGTATTACCAAAAGTAATATCTTGCAGCACCATTATTGGTGAAACCGCACACATCTCATTACATTCTTTAATCTTGATTCATCCACTTCCTTGTGTGTTTCAGCAGTGTTCAGTAACAATTCTGGTCACAAACCAAGGCTTCTTCGTGCTAGGCACAACACAAATTTTGAACGAAGACAGTACTTATGGTTAAATAAAAGCTGTACATATGGTTAAATAAAGTTACAAGTTCTGCAAGAGTGGAAATGCATGGTCGAAGTGCTGTAACATCTGTATAATCCCTGGCATCATCTGCAAACCCAGTCTAATTCCCTTGTTAAAAGCACTAATTGGGAAAGATACAGAAACTTGACTGATGCATTTGGCATTTTGTGAAGTCTGATAAGCATAAATAGATGTTACAGCATTTCCCAATTCTGTAAATCTTTCAAAGTTCAGGTAAATTAAAATGGAAAAACTAATATTGTACACTTTGTCTAATTCTTATTGAACAAATAAACCAGGGATCTCTCTTCAATTGCAAGTATTTTGGTGTTTGATCTTAGGAAAGAAAAAAAAAATTGCAATGGCTTTAATGAGTGAAGGTGACTGGTAATTTATATTTTTTAATTATACTGGCTTACTGTTGATCAAGACTTGCTGATTCTTAGAATTATGAGAAGTTCTTTCCAAAGCTATGCTATGGTATTTTAAAAAGTAGATTGGTGGACTGGTCTCATATTTTGTCTTAATGTTTTTTCTGTCTTCTGCTGTAGAACAGTAGTTTTTGTAGCTTTTTCAGCATTGTACTCAAGGGGGACAGGCAGACAATTGCTCTGACACATGAGCTGTGGGTGGAAAAAGCTCTGAATTTGGGCTAACTTTGTGTTTCTTTTACTCTTTTTATATCTGCCTTCCTCTAGAGGTGCAAAGAAAAAGAAGAAAAGGATACAGAGGAGTGAGAGAGAAAATCAGCACAACTTAATGGGTCTCGATACTCCTGTATCATCAGTTACAGCTAATGGTGCTGAAAATGAACCTACAGCCCGTGGGGTGGAATTGAAGAAGAAGAAAAAGGCAGTGAAAGGCTCAAGCTTAAGCACAAATGGAAAGACAAATACTGCCTTTGAGCCCGAATACTGTGATGTATAGTTATAATTTAATTCCAAGTACTGGCGTGATATTCAGTATACATATGAAAGGCTGCAACTATGAACTCACTTTTAGGATTAACAAGAAACAAAAAAATACTCATATACACAAAATGGTTCCACTTGTGACTTATCAGTGGTGTAAAGTTGTTTTGGGTTTTATCCTGGGTTCCTTGAAATAACAGATCTTGAATTTTCAACTCCTCACTAGACTGGTAAAATCTGAAACTATCAAATACAATGTTAACCTGTTTATTGGCTGATTACACCTTAACTTAGGCATTTATTTGGACTGTAGGTACTCCACTGGGGAGCAGAGAATTAAGTGAAGAAGTGTGATCTAATGTAAACAAGTCCAACCACTACTTAAGTTATTAAATTAGCATTTTAAAATGTGTTGCAAGTTAAATAGAGGAGTGTTCCAAGTGGTAGAATTCCAAGGGAACACTGATATTACACTGTACCTGAAAACATAAACTTTAAAAATAAATTCTCCTGACATCAGATATTCACTTGGACTGTATTTTTGCAGTTCTGAAGTGAGTTTTCGAGTAACTACCTATGCAAAAACACTGTCTTCAGTGGGGACTATTCATGCTTAGCAATGTAAATGAGTGTTGCAAATTCCAGGCAGTTATATTTTTCAAATGAAGTTTTCTGCACATAATAAAGATGCATTGCGGTTTTGTCTGAGTTCCTGGCTGCTTTAGCAGCAGTCTTGCCAAATATACTTTCATTTGTGTGAATGAAATATTTCATATCCAACTGTGCTGTTTGTTTTACTTGTAGTTTTTATTCTCTTTTAAGTGTCATTAATCTATTTTTTTACTGGAGTATTATGTTGTAAACTTTTACTAATGACTTCAATAATTATCTGCAGTGCTAAATAATTTGTTTTATATTAAATGAAACACTATATATCAGCTAGTCTTGGTATTTTTTCTGGCTGATGATGTCCAGTTTATTTTTACTCTGCTAGGAAATTCCTCCTCCTCCTCCTCCCCCTCTGAAGCAATAAATAACATAAAATTAGAAAGCCCTTATTTAGAAGACAGGGCACTTGATTCCATTAAAAAAAGAAGTGAGAATAACAGTGTTGGGCACTGACGTGTGAAATGCATCCAGATGTAGAGGATGAGTTGCAGCATGGTTTAAAGCCAGAAAAATCTGTAAACTTGCTTGAGTAAAGCACAACAGCAAATATTCTTTTGTTTTGTTTTGTTTTCCCTCCACTGGTAATTGCTTTTTGCTAAAAGTCCTAGTTTTGATTTGCATAGAGCATATATATGGAGTCCTCCCTTAAATGGGGCTTGCATATGTGTACTGGAAAGTTTAATGTCTCTTTCCCTAGTCAGAGATGGTATAAAATCTGGGACTGCCTGATTCTAGCAAGGGTTCTATCCTCTTATCTCTCTGCTTTTTCACTATGTTCCAACTCATAATTCTGTGTGACATGTGGTCTTTAAAGGTTTTGTAAAAGCAAAAAAACCTCAACATCTTAGATTTCTTTAAATGTCCTGAATCGCGTTTAAAATAAGGGCAGAGCATGACATCAGGCTCCACGTCAGGGAGAGGTGAGCAGTAGCCAAGATCTGGGAGCTCATAGGAAACCATTGTAAAATGTTAATTTGGCATTGTGGACACTGAAGACAGAAATAACACATCAGATAAACACCAGAGAGAGATGGTAGTTCTAATCAAAGGCACAGCACCTCCTTTCATGCTTGCGAACTAGGGCTCCAATTATGTTCACTGCTCTGAAGCTGAATAGCGCTGCTTTGCCACACTTCCCAAATTGAGAGGAGAGGCAGCAGCAGTGTCTTCCAAGGCACAGTTCCAAATAACAATTAAGCAGAAGGAATCAGATAAGAGCCAAAGATGAAAATGCAGGGAGTTGAAAGTAAACTTTTCATAATGTTTTCTTGTAATTGCAGTAGCTTGTGTTTTTATGACTTTTCCTCCCTACCTCATGGTTGGTTGGATGCTTCTGTTCCTTTATACCGCGTCGTTGTGGTACTGGAGTTTTCAGCATTTGTTTAACAGAAAATAAACATAAAGATCTGCATTTTTTTAAAAAAATACTCTAAGTGATCCTTCAGTATTGAAAAAAGAACCTTCAGTCTAAAATCTGCTAAGTTACTAATGTAGCATAATTGTAAGAAAAACTGCTTTTCTCATCAATGTTAGTAGATCCTTTATTCTTCAGACATTGCTGTTGGGATTTTAATCTTACGAGTAAGGACAAAAGTTTTAAACAGTTTGGATTAGGGTAATGGTGTAAAAAAAATTAAATCAAACTTTATTATATAGTGCTCTTTCCATGTTAATGAAACCTACACGTTTTTGAAAATCACTTTAAAATTAACATTGTGTACACTTACCCAGAATTGTACTTAAATTTCAGTGGAAAAAAGGAATTTCAGAACGATTCTGGTTGCCTGTTGAAGATTTTCATTCTTTATGATTGATCATTGATTCTTTATGATTCACATTAATTGTCCTGAAACACAAGTGCCCTTCAATTTGTTCTCAGAGCCATGAATTAAAATACAAGAGTTATAAAAGTCTATTTGAGGAGTTTTTAGAGGGTTATACAAGATCATTGCTGCAACAAAGCAGAAAAAACCTTGTTTAAAAAAGGTTAATATTAGATTTATAACGCTGCTGGTAACAGCATGCAGATCTTCCATTATTCTGGAGTTTCTAGGTATTGTGTGTGTGGTTACAACATCCATTTCCTATTACATTTTTGTGCTACGGCAGACACCGAGAACAATGCATAAACCAGCAAAGTAGAAAAGAACGGCACATTTTTCCTCTGTTTCCCAATAGCCACCAGATTGCATTTAGTTTTTCCCTTAAAAATAATTTGAGGAACAGACATCATAAAGCACAATAAGTGTATTTGTAGCATCACTTAATTCAGAAGGCAGTAGGGGATGGATCACAGTCAAACAAGGGCTAATGAGAACACAGAGGAACATGACAACTGAAAGTCTCTGTTGACTGGTGAACTAAATCTGCCGGCTGGACCTGATTGTCTGGGGGAGAATTGGATGTCAGGATCATTTAGGGTTAACAATGGCCCATTACAAGCAAAAGCAGACAGCTATGAAAAATAGCCAGCATGGCAGCCATTCTGCAGAGACCATGGATGCAAACTTGATAATGAGGCACTTCATTCACTACATCCTTCTGCTCTAATTACTAAGGTGAATAGGAAATACTTCATTTAAGGCGGGAACACACTAAAGCAAAAACAATTGTTTGGTAAACACAAAGAGTGGTGTGGGGTTTTTTTTAATGATCCTGTTCCAGCACATATGAAAGTAGTATGTATGCAGTGCAACCTATTTTATGGGTCTGAAAATCGGGTGGGGATAGAAGTATTTTCTGAATAGTGCAGAGAGGCTAGAAAGATTCCTGTACGAGTTTGTGCTTGAGGGTTTTCCCCTTAAGCATTCTGTCCAGTGGCTATCCAGAATGTTTTGGACAAATGGATTTATGGATGTGCACCTGCACTTGTTAAAACATACTGTGTTAGTTCAAGGAGTTTTATTGCTTGCAGTATAAAATATGCACATTAGGAACAAAACTGCACATAAGGAATAGAAACAAGAGGAAGTCTGAGAGAGGGGAATAAGTGACTTGAGAAGAAAACTACGTGTCTGGGTGACACTTGCAAGAATGTGGCAATTAGAAATTGGAACTTAAGAAGAAGGAACAGAAGATAGGGGGAAGGCGTGTTATAGCAGAACTTTGGTAACTTCAGTCATGCTTTTTAGACTTTAGAAATTGAGATATTTAACCACATCACTTTTTAATATATTTTTGTGCTATTTACAGTGATGTCAGGAACTTTTTGGATTAATTCTTAGAAGCCACGAGGAATATTCTACAGTGTCTCCCCAGTAATTCATAACTCTTTACTGTCCTGACGGAACTGCAGCCTAGAAAGGTCCCTGTCATCTGTGGGATGCAGTGCTGCTGGGACAGTTGAAGCTTTGGTTACCTACTTTCTGGCACAGATCCTCAGAGGGCACCTTTATAGTCATTGTCTGTTGCAATACACACCTCTGCCTTGACTCAGTTAGCTCCAGCATCTTCATCCTGTGCAAAAAAAAAAAAAAGCTAGAGCCTAGATGAGAATTTCACAGCAAGCATCTAGCTGCTGTTTTGAGCATTAAATGTCGTATGATGCTTTTCATACATGTAGATGTGCTCCACTCACTGTGGTTTTGGTCAGTTTTGTCCTTTGTTGAGTGTGTTGTATGCTTGCTTCTTGCTGCCTTCCCCTCCAGAGGAGTCTCTTTCCCAGCAGTGACATGTATGTGTTGAGTCCTGGTCTTGCAAGCTTCCCAGAGTAAACAGACCTCTATACTCAAAGCTCCAGAAAGTCAGTAAGGATTAGGCTTTCAGCAGACACACCATGGCTATAGTTTTTGCATTAATGTACAATAACCTTGAAGACTGGAAAAACACTTTCTAGCTTGCACTAATAAATGAAAGTAATAGCTGTATCTCATCTAAAACTCTAGCCACCTGATTATTTTTTTGTTTGTTTGTTTGTGTGTGTGAAGACAGTCAGGCCAAATGAATTTGCCCTGTTTGTCTGTGACAAGCAAGTTTAGAAGTCCTGTTTAATGCTCAAATGGAAGTACTCAGAAACTGCAGATGTGACTTTTAGCAGAAAAATGTTTCCACACCAGTTAAGAAGCAGTATCAGTAAAATCTATGCTCTGAGAAGGCATCAATTTTTTGTTGCAGTTACATAGCCTGCACAGGCGGGGAGTATAATAAACTAGTGTGTAGCAGCTGTAAATTTTCTGAGGATTTATCTAACCACAAATACATCGAAATGGGGAAATAGGTCTATATTAAACTGTGCAAGATGCTGCTGGAACTCTGCCATTTCTGCAACATCCTGTAATTAATTTATTATGACAGGTCTGGCAAACTGAAACACCCAATACACTTGCGACAGACTGTTATGATATAGCTGCTTGAAAACCCTCTAGTCACATAAAAATGCAGGTATAGCTGTGGAAAAAAAAAATAAATTAAATAACAGAGAGCCCAATATTACCACTATTTCTCTGAATCTAGAAATTTTTCCCAGATTGATATTCACCAACATCATGGCTTGTCTTCAGCAAACAGTGCAAACAGAGGTACCAACTGGAAGGGAAATTGTTGCAGAATATATTGGCCTAGATCCTGCTCTTCTGGGATTGAGAAGGATAGTTAATGAAGTTCTGTGGCCATGTTCAATGGAGGAGCCTCTTTTCACACATTTTGTGAGTCAGTGCAGGCCCTATCCATGTGTTTTGGTGATGAAATTTGTAAGTGGAGCTGAAACATTCAGTGCCAGTTTAGCTTGCTTCTTGATCAGTCTGTATTTTTCTTTCTCTGCCCACACTAAAGACACTATCTTTTGTTAAATAAAAGTGAGGGAGTTCATTCAAATTGTCTGTGAGTTGAAAAAAGAATAAGTACAAATTTCTTACCACTATTTTTAATGTCTCTTCCTGCTTAGTTCTTACAAAGGTGACTGAAGTAGGTCCTCCCTGCATTCAACTGTTTACCCTAGATTTATTACCTCGGCTCTCGGTTAAAATGAAGAAATACTGAATTTCATATTTTTTCTGGCAATACCTCCAATTTTAATACCCTGCTATTAATCCACAGCGAAATATAACAAAATCAACACTATGCAACTGTATAATTTGCAGAAAATTCCTTTCTGCCCTCCGAATTTTGATAGGTAAGACGTTTTGCTTCCTCACTTGCACTTCTTGTTTTAAAGTGCACCAGTTAAGCTTTTGCATACCCAGTACTGCAGGTGAGCAGCACAATGAAAAGGGATTGTTATCATGCCCAAGTGTTACATGGCAGTGTTTGTTTTTTTGATGGACTGTAACTCTTCCCTTAGTTCCACTTTGACGTTTTTATTTTGCTGTTGCATCATCAGCCATTTTTTTTTTCTGTGTACGTCATGGGGATTTTGACACCTTTGTACAGATACTGTACACATCAACTTAATTTTATGTTCTGCATTAATTTAGTGCTTAATGGAGATATACATTAATGGGTGCCGTGGTGACATCAGCCTGAGGCTCATTAAAATAGATGCTATGTAAAGCCAAGCTCTAGCAGGCTGCATAAGCCTATAATAAGCTTATACAGAGGTGGTTAATCCCCATTGTGATTTGGTATAATGTCATAATGAGAAAGTGACATCAGGGAAAGGGCAGAAGGGGCAGTAAATGCACTCCACAGTGTGGCAAAGGGCTCCTGACATCCCTCCTGCTTGACCAACAGCATGACTGGAGCTGATGAGGTCCGAGTTACAGTGGAGGATGACTAAAGGTGGATTTTCTGTTAACTGAGGCAGAATGCTACAGCCCAATAAATATTTTGGGGCAGCTCTTCTCAGCAATGCAGCGCGGGCATGCGCAGGCAGACAGAAGGTGGGTAGCAACACGTGGCCCTCTGCTGGCTCACTGCCCAGCCAAAGCTCTGCAGTTCTCGCTCACTGAAGGAAGCACCCCAGAATCAGGACCCCAAAGTTCCCAATTTGTTGCCTGCATTCAAAGGTTTGGATGTGAACCAGGCAGCCTGCCTCCAGGACAGGTCACTCAGGAGCTGGGGGAGCACCCAAGGTACACTCACTCCTTAGGGGTGTTGGCAAGGCTGGTGCTGGGCAGGGCCAGGGCTCGGGCTTCCCATTTCCCACTCCCTAGGGACATGGTCCAGTCACCAGGCAGGCACTGGGAAGGAGGGTGGAAGCTCTAGACAGGGCTTTTTTGCCACATTTGTGTGAAGTGGGTTACACCTGCTTTTTTGTTGCCTTTCAGTCAGGGATAGGTTTTCTTTCTGAGGAAATAGCCCTCAACGGCACCTTTTCGAATTCAGAGTCTCCCGTCTTTGGCTCTTCACATTCTTTGGCAACAAAATAGTTGAGGTTGCTGAGAATCACTTGAGGAACTGTTTCTGATATCATTGGTCAAGGACTTAGCTGCCTCCAGTTAGGTCCTTGAGTAGCCTGAATTCATATTGAGAAAAGATACCAGGTAATTCCCAGGTTCTGGTTGCTGGTCAGGTTCTCTGTGGAAGGACAGAAGCCCATGAAGACATGGTCTGAGGTACAATTTCCTGATTGGTTTGTGCTATCATTGAGCAACAGCTGGATTCACTTTGGTTCATCAGAAGAGCCAGTTGTTTGGGGTTTTTAATACTTAGCATTCACTAATATTGTTACATTCCAGTGAAACAGAAGGCAATACAGGACTAGTAATGCTGACAGTCAGGTCACACAACTACTGACAGAGACTTCTCCAAGTCCATGAAAAAACAGGAGATTTGAAGGAGAAAGGTCTGTGACTCAGATCCCTTTCAGCCCTGATACACTTGGACTGGGCCTGCCAACGTAGGCGATAAATCTAATATTTAGCTCAGGTTGCTTATTCTAGGAAGAAGTTTTTGATGGAGAGAAAAGTGACCAGTTCAGCACATTGGGGCTGACACCCTGATCAAACACTATCAAGGTCTGGTATTTTTGTGGGCGTAGGTTTCTTCACTGATCATTTGAACTCCTCTGGTTTCCCATGCTAAGAGCAGTGCTGTAACACATGCGAAAGTTTTGGGGTGTCTTTTTGTTTTCTGGTTTTGTTCCTTTTTTGAATGTGTAGTAATACCTATTGGAAACTTACCTCTGTGTTGTTGAAGAAACCTCTTCCTAAGTGGTTTGAACTGTTGATATCTTTTTCTGGAACACAGACGTCTTTTCCTAGAACTAGAAGCAGCAAAGTTTACGTATCTGCTTTCATAGGACCTGACAATGGACCAACACAGCTTTCAAATGTGAAGATGCATGTATTTGTGCCTGAAACTGTAGCTGAACAGTGGTTATCCTCACTTGCAGAGCTCCTTTGTCACTTAGAGTTTCTTAGCATGAGTACATCTTGCAGGCTCATTTTGAATCCTGCAAGTAAGTTAGAGAAAAAGAGACAAAGAGAATTTGCTTGTCATTTGAACCTGTGCAAAACCAGTGGAGAACTGTTCAAGTGACCCACCAGTAGTCTCTCCATTGCATGGTGCAGCAGCATGGAAAACAGGCCCTGCTATACAAGGATTTGTAAGCAGTAGCAAATGTCACACGAGATTAAGGTCTCCTTGAAGGACATGCAATTTGCAGTGCTGCTCTCATTCTCCCTCCCAGCCACCCTCAGTTCCCTGCTGGCCTCTTGCCTCCTCTGTAAAACTCCAGCTGAAATGGAGAAATGGGATGGGTGGCAGTGTGCCAGGTGCCCGGGCATCAAATGCTGCTCTGACAGACACCATGCCATCCATCCCCTAGGGCAACTCACTTCTTCATGCACTCGTGCCTTGTGTAACTCAAAGAAATTATTCACTCCTGGGCAAATTTGTGCAAATATTGATTTAGCTGCTTTGTTTAGTATCGGCCTTTTTGAAGGTTGGCTTTTGTGTTCAGGTTGGTTGGCTAGTCATTTGTCACCACCATTATAACTTTCTTTGACTAGAAAGGTGTGAGCAATGGTGATTTTTTCCTGCTTCTGTCCTAAGGTGGCAAAACAACTTCTCTAGAGTGAAAAGCATTCAGCCACATGAAATTTAAAGCTTTGATCTGGAACTTTTTTGCTATCTGGACACCAAGAAAATAATCTTTAGAAAAGTGTTGAAATTAGGGGGTTTTTGCCATTCTGTTTGGTTTAAGTAACATCTGGTTTTGTGATTTTTAACTGAAATCAGATTAATTAACTTTAATATAAAACTCTTGTCTAAATACTTGATGACCTAATTAATTACCCTAATTTATGTTTTATCAGTATTTAATAAAAAATGCCAGCAGTGATTTTTTACAATAATTTTGGAAAATATAGTCATTACATTGTCACAGAAAATGTTGACAATGTTGGAAGTTTGTCACAGATAACTACTGTATTTGTTTAAAGATAATTTATTTAGGAAAAATCCTTGATGAATACACAAACAAATCTGGTCCTTCAGCAGCATAACAGGTCTAAGACTGCATATTAGTTGTTACAAATTTTGATTTTGGTAAGATTTTTGATTCTGTCTCATATGATATTTTTGATAAACAAAGGGGGCAAATATGGCCTAGATGAAACTATCACAAGGAGTTGATGCATAACTAATTAAAAAAGAAAAGCTGCATTCAAAAAAGAGTTACCCAAGTTTAGTTATCATACTAGGAAGATATTGCAAGTGAGGTCCCTGAGGTCAGTTGTCTGTCACTTCTATTCACTATTTCCATTAATGAGTTGGATGGTGCAGTAGTACTTGTGCGTGACACCAGGAGTTTGCAGGCTCCTTGAAGGACGTGATCAGAATTAAAAATTATTTTGGAAAATGGAAGCAATGGTGCAAATCAGTAAAATATCAGCCAGTGAGATTTGTGCAAAGTAGAGGGGGAAGGAAACAGCGGCAGAAATATAAACTGCTTTTACAGTTTTATTGCAGAGAAGTGTTCAAGGCTAAAGGTTCAAATGCAAACTGAATGGATGAGCAACACATTCTCCCGACTGGAAAAAAATGTCATTTGAGTGTTGATATTAGCAGGGATGAAGTGTGTAGATCAGATTATTATTTCTTCCCAAGGTATGCTGGTGAAGCTTCAACCAAAATTTTTTGCTTTAGTTTTTAGCACGGCATAGTGGTAGACAAACTAAGAGGGTCCAGGGAACAGCAGTGGGGGAAACAAGAAGTTTAGAAACTGATGAAGGATGTGCAAGGAATTTGCTATAGAAAGGAGATAAGGAAGGGGAGACACGATAGCAGTGCTTAACTGTATGTAGATTTTTACAGAAAGGAGGTTAGGCAACCCTGTTTGGTATGATCTATGTCCATGGGATTTCATTACAAAGCATTTTTTCTCTCCTGCTTGTGAACACATTTCCCTTTATCTGACAACAGTGTGACAGAGCTAAAAGAAGTGTTTCTGGAACCATTTAAATTAGATGGTCATATATTTCCTTTCTTTCTCTGTGTTTTCTCTGCATACTATTATTAGTTGCCATTTTCTTCCTCTAAAATATCATCTGTAAGACCCACTAGATCAGTGTTGGTGCTTAACAACAGTTCTTTAAGAAAAAATTACAGTGGAAGTGTTTTATTCATTATCTCTTCTGTCATAAATCTCTAACTGGAGCAAAAATCCTGACCCTGCATCTTTCTCCAGAAATCATGAGCCTATGGCTATTCAGTTTTAATCATGCTGTTCTGATGATTTATGGCATGGCCTTGGGTAAATTGAACCTCCACCTCAATTTCCCTGTCTTTAGCTATAGATAC
The DNA here is from genome assembly GCA_038090715.1 of Florisuga fusca. Taxonomy (NCBI): domain Eukaryota; kingdom Metazoa; phylum Chordata; class Aves; order Apodiformes; family Trochilidae; genus Florisuga; species Florisuga fusca. The sequence goes on from JAAWXA010000001.1 coordinate 42,481,492, forward strand.
TAATATTTCTCCTCTAGACAGCCCGATAGCTAATCTGCTTTTGACAATGTACAGTCCTCAAGCCCTTGTCTAGCAGAATCTTAAAAGTTTAGCTGTCACGTACCTATATGACTCAGTGAGTAGCTGAGTAGATAGTAGATGGTTCATACTTAAGGCACTTCTGAGTTTTGATGTTTGGGGTTTCTTTAACTGACTTTTGTATAGTCATGTTTTTCACTCTTGGCTTGGATAGGCAATTTTTATTATTTTTTGGGCTGGCAATATCAGACATGAGATGAATAAGCTCTGAAAAAAAGCTTTTGCTTGTAAAGGTAGATTATTCAGCTGTAGTTGGAGACTATAACATAGTACAAGATACTCTACCCTAACAGCTATAATAGACTGTAGAGCAATCCCCACTGGAGCTCGAAAAATCTAGGGTGGGAATCTGGCCAGAAAAACTCAAAGCCTTGAAGTACGTTCCATGGCAAGGAAAGAGAGGTTACTTTTCCCCTCAGGTTTTGTTGCATTCATAAATGATAATTACCATCAAAACAGAGAGAGAAGATAAATGCTGGAAAAGCTGGCAAGGAAAGGACCCAAGTTGCTAGGAATACCTGCCTAGCATATAGGATGGCGTGCCAATTCGATAACAAGACAGAAATGTGTTAAGAACTCATTGAGCAGAACATGCTTACTTTACAGTACATCAGATAATAGTGCTGGATCAAAAGATCCAGAGGGTCATGCTGCAGTTCCATTGTTCATTTCAAGTGTAAGCACACCCTCATTAAGAGGTGGATGTATCTTCAGATAGAAACAGAACTAATAAAGGCTGTAACCACTTAGGTGTTTGAAAAATATGCCTGTGATAGGAGAAGAGTATTCCTGGTGGGTCCTAACCTATGCACCTTCAGTTCATTAATTCGGGAGGAATAAGTTTAAACTAAAATAAATACTCTAACCCTGTTGGAAATGTCTTATTGGGGAACTGGGGTTTTTTTCATGTCCATTTTTCTTCTTTTGTGATCTTGGTCACTGATTGGTTTTTAATGATCGCACATTTTTCCTCAATGGGGGAATCTTTCTCCCTGTCTCAGAATTAACACTATTTCTGTCCAGGAAATTGTGTAGCCATTGAATACAGCTATTTGGCAGAGAAAAGAGGGAAATAATAGGAGACTAACTACACTGTGTTTTGGTTGGGTTATTCCTTCCCTCCCCCTTTCCCATTCCCACATCACCCTGAAAGCACCAAATCTACTCCAAGCATTAATCTGAGAAATAATTTTCTGCTTGGAAGTAAAATGTATTCACTCCAGCTGTGTTTTAGTTTTATGCTGCACAGAGTACATATGGATTTTATGCCATTTAAGTTGAACAACCCTACCAGTCATTAAAATAATTTGGCTTTTGGTGGCAAACTGATGATGTGCCTTTTTTCTAAAGGGGCTACTGATGTGCTGCTAAATGCACTTAATCAACATATTTTATTCTCCATAGTGTGCTGTACACTTGGCCCTGAGGAAGCTCCTCTACTCTTTACTCCAAAGTCCTGGAGGTGATTTAAGGATAGCTTCCGTCTCACACTCTTTATCCAGACCAAGCCCCTGTTAACTTTAAAATGTGGAAGTTCTGCAAGCATAAATATTTGCATGCTTCATTGCTGGGCAAATCCCATTGAAATCAGTGAGAGCTGCTTGGCTTAAATGCTCTGAGATATCCTAACAAGGGCTTTGGTTCACCTCTTGGAGACTTTTACCAGCAACGTTTGTGGCAGACAGATCTTAAAAGTTCTAAATTAGAAAGAGGAGCCCAAGTAGGCTGGGCCTGAGTGGTGCCAGCCCCTTGCCCAGGTTTCTTCATGCCCTGTGCTCCCTGGGTGCCTCTGAGGCACTGCCCTTACAGGGTGCCCACAGTGGCAGAGGGAAACTCTAACTTCAGACTCTGGCTTCTCAGTTGCTGGTACTTCGTGTAGGTCATGTTGACAGCAAATATTGTTCTGAAGCATTTGAAGGGCATCCAAGTTTTGGCATCATTAGATAATTGCCATGGTGCTCGGGCTGCAGATCCCATATAATAAAGGAGTTTTGCTTTATGTTCAATTATTGAGCTGTTTGTTATCTGTGGCTTTCATCTTGTCTCCACTAATGAAAGAACAAATCATTCCATGGACTAAATAGATGTTTGACCACTCAAATATATGCAAAGTGATATGATTTATGAATGGGAGGAAGTAGTTTTGCAAGTCTAGAATTCCATTTGCTGCAGAATTTCAATTTAATCCAGTTAAATCACAAAATGTTAGATTTTAGCGCCCTTTACAACCAGAGAACAGGTTTTGTCATGCTACATTACCAAGGTACACGGCCTTTCAGCTGAAGGCTCCTAATGACTGATATTTCTAAATATTCCTCCATTTCATTAGAGGTTGATTGTTTACTAATACTATTAATATTGCTGAAAGAGGAAAACAACAAGCAATTCTCCATGTGTTTTGCCACTCAAAAAAAGAAGGATTGGACTTCAACTGCAGCAAAAAAGACTTAGAGAAAGCATTGCATTAAAAACAGAAGGCTGGGGAAACTGGGCATCTCCACCCCTGGAAGACATTCAAGAAGAGGTTAAAAAAATCTATTGCAGGACTGCTTCTTAAGTCTGATGCTGCCTAAAAGCATAAGGATGAACATAATAACCTCTTGAGATGCCTTCCAACTGTATTTTCTATTTTTATAGTCAACAAAGTGTCCAAGACTTGCAGTTGAATTGCCTTGGCAAGGGAAATGTTTTCCCTTTCACTGACTCTGTGAATGGCATCCTCCAAAGTGAGGGATATGAAAGGAACAACTGGCACAGCTGTGTAAGCCTAACTGCAGCACAGCCAGTGACTGCCAAAGCATTGCATCATGTCCTGGCTTTCCAGCATTTCCAGCCCTGTGGCAGGCTTCCACATCTCTGGTCTGGAGGCATCACTTTCCTTGACGTGGCTTCCGAGAAGTGGAGTGGGCGGTTTCATTGAGGGCCAGGAATATGACTGCAGCTCAGGAATCCCCAGCTCTGGGCTGGCAAGATGTTTTGAACTGGCTTGTTTAAAGTGAATCAAGTAGGGATCATCTGCTCTGATGCCAGTGCTGAACTCCTGCTGTACTGGCACGGCTGAGCATTTCTCCCTCTTGCAACCTGTCTTGTCCTTTTCATCCCAGACCTAGGCATTACTCTCTGTTTACCAGTACTGCCTCTTTCATAGCTACAGAGGCTCTGCCAGATCTGAGTTTGGGTTTTGACACAGCTGGAGAGAAACATCAGAGTGTCCTTCCAAACTCTCCACCCTGGAAACTGAGGCACTGACATGATAAAAGCAGAAAGCTTGGCAGAAATGCAGAGCATGGCAGCAAGCATCTTCCCTAATTTTTCATTTGTATTTCTGGCCCTCCTAAAGCTGTCACACCAGAGAATGAAGGTAAAATGAAGCCCAGATGTTGCCTGCCAGTTTGGGCTTTTTATTCTGCCATCACTCAGCTTTTGGTCATGGATAGGAAGCTGGCAGTGTATTGGTTTTGTATGACAAATTAGAGATGTGGTTAGGTCTAATTCAAGTTGCTGTAGAAAAACTGATGTTGGGAGAAGAAGCATCCTGGGCTGAACACACTTTCTACAAGGAAAGGCATCTTCTCTGCTGGTTATACGTGCTCATCATGTGACTGGGGGAGGAAAAAAAAAGACCAGTGCATTTTGACAGGACCATGTTGAGGTGACTGAAGCAAGAAGCAAAGACCTTTCCCCTTCTGCAACAGCTGTGAGTCAGGCCCTGGAGGGCTGGGGGCATTCGGAACAGCTCTTCCATCTCCTGCTTGTGGCTTCCACAGAGGCTCGTCAGAGAACTAAATATACCCTGCTTAATGACAGCCATTTAGCTAGAGAGGATGTGAAAATGAGGTTAATACTTGGAACTTGAAAATAATAAGGATGGCCATTTTCTTTTTAATGAGGGGATAAAAATAGTGGGAATGAGATGAAAATAAGAAGCAAAACTAGGCTACATGTAAATGGAAAATCCAACTATTTGGACTGTGGGATCATCTCCCCCAGGGAACAGTGGAAACCTGTATTTTAGGACTTGAACAACCAGACAGATAAGGAGCATGAGGCACTGCATCTCAGGGAACAGTCCTGCCTTTTGCATAGATAATTTGGATTTCCCCTGGCTTCTTTGAGGAAGAAACTTAAAAGTCATAAGGCTCCTTGGCCACCACTTCTCCTTGAGGATCCAAAGGAATGTTTAATGTTGACGGCTGAGCCAAACTGCAGCTTTGGGAATTCTTATCTGTCTTCAAATTCTTATCTTTAGTTTCAGTTGTTTATATTTCCTGACTTCCTGTCTACAGTGCTTATCCAAGTTTATTGTTCAGTTTTACTATTCCTTGTTTAATAACTGCTCCTTTACACTCAGGAGTTGGCGGTTCTTCAGCAGTGGGTGATTTCTCTGTTTATCTTTACCACCTCATTCAGGTGTTAGAAGTAACACACTAACCTTGGAGCAGTCTCAAGGATCCCAAGGTGCAAAGTTTCTTTGTACTCTTACTGTCTCTTTTTTGTTTTTGTAGCAGCTTCTTTATTTGTGGCACAGTTCTCCATTAGGCAAGATTGTTACATTCCTCTACTCATGCAATTTTAAGCTTGGGTGGCAGGTTGGTGGGGTTTTTGGTGGTTTGTTGTTTTTTTTTTCCTGATCCATGCTAGGCAAAAAAAGGGTTAATTGGTCTCAGTAAAACATTGACAGTCACTAGGGACTGCTGCGACTGAGATGAAAAACAAGACTGCACCTGTATGCTGGCAATTTCAGATAGATTCTGGTCAACTATTTTTCTCTAGTGCTTTGTTCTGCCAGCTGCCTCAGCGCTTTGGATGCAGGTGGAAGGATGGACTTTGCTATCTATAAAAAAATTTAATGGTGAAGACCAGCTTCTGCCTCACCACCCCAGGGATCAAAGTTATTGCAGTGCCACGTAACATGGCAGAGCACAAAACAGGCAACAGGCTGCGTGTGCCTAGGCAGCACGTGGAGGTCTCAACTCAAAAGAAATAGCTTGAGATTTTTTTCCTCCTTCCTTTCTTTCCTATTTTTTCCTTTTGAAAGAGACAATGAATGCATGGAAAGAATCCCAAACTGAGCGACCATACACAGAAAGCTACCAGAGTATAACACATACCATGCAATATCATTAGTGTAGTTCCTCTACAGAAAAGCTGTTATAGCTCTTCCAATAAGCCAATGCAAGGCAAAGGGTCGCCCGGGAGCTCCAACTGCATGGCTTTATGTATGCTCACAAAGGAAGTTCTCACAGAGATCCTATAGATTTATGTCATAATGTGCTAGTGTGTGATGAAAATAAACAGTTCCACCTGCCCGTGAAGGTACCTTCACTGCCCGTCATGGAGCAGCAGATAATGCTCGGACTCTTTGAAGCGACGAGATCTATTCTCCCCACAATACAATACTATTAAATAAATCTTGTAACAGCAAATTCTTCTTGGCACAATGGGAATTTTCTGGGGTTGTTACACTGTGTCATACAATAAGACTCTCCTTGAAATTACTGACTGCTGTTGTGATAGAAATAAACAATAGCTTAGTAGAAATATTAAGACCTGCGATATTTAAATGTGAGTGGAACATAAGGTTCATGGAATAACAGTCTCCATGAAAGGACTTTTAGCAGGGGGAAAGACACAAAAAATCCAACGGAAAAGTTAAAGGGCTGTGTGCTGTTTGTGCAGACTTTGAAAATGCTATCAGAAGCAAAAGACATCTGATTTTCCCTTGGTTTTCAGTAATACGAACAGATGCTTAATTTGGTTTGTTCTCTAAGGTTATTGTTTTACATCAGTGCTCTATAAACCCACACTTTCACAGTGCCATAAAAATCAGAAAAAAAATACAGAAGTTGCTAAATGGAGATCAGTGAGTTACAGCAGCTGAAAATAACCTGTGTGCATATTTCAATGAAGTATGTGGGAACTTTGGAGGAGATACCTGGGTTTTTAAAGAAAATTTATTTTGAGCTGCCCATGACCTTCTACTACTAATCTGCCTTTAAGCAGTGTATATTTATGTGCATAACATGGGTAGCTGGCTACAAAATAACATTTGGTATTGAGAAAGATTAACAGAATCTCACAAGATTCTGCATGTCGAGACATGCAGTACTCCAAAGAGAACAGCTTTCTCTCTTCTCCACCACTGCAGAAAATACTTTGCTGATTTGCTGACACATCTCACCTGTTCCCACAGCAACAGGTACCATCATCTGTAGGGCAAAATAGGGTAATAGTTGGACTGAGGATCTTACCTAGATTAGTGTATATACGGTATGCTCCTACACATCTGTGCTGTTTAGATTTTCTTTCAGATGGTGCTTATGCCACATGTAGGAAGTTCTTGCCGATGCTCACTCTGCTCCACTGATTTCATATGAAATTGTGGGACATCACTTTGTCCCTTGTGTGCCATGTAATGAATGAGTGCTCTTGTGGCTATGATTGCCTAAGGGTTCAAGTGAGATTTTGTTATCTGCTTCGGAGAAAATCAAAGCCTGTAATATCTTTGCATTAGTTCAACCATTGGCCTAGGAAGCTGTATCAGGTAGTCTAATAAAAATATTACTCTCCCTATAAACCTTGTCTTACTCCATTGTTAATGAGTCACTTCTGGTGATAGCTGATGAGAACTTACATGTTGCCTGGTGCTTGAATGGGTTTCTCAACTTTCTATCCACACTCTGCACTTTTATCTTATGTTTGTCGAAATATTCATGTCCTTAAGATAAATGACTCATTCTTTCTCTTTTGTTTGGAGAGTTATATGAAGCAGTTAAAATGCTATACTGAAACATGTCCATTCAATCTTGGATCCCTGCACAAATCTATGCAAGACTTCTTGCATAACAAAATATCTACTGAGCTCATTGTGTTAGAACTGTGCTCAGTAATAACCCAGTCCTTGGTAATACATGACTAGCACAATGCTGATTTCCAAAAGTGAAAATTACATAAAGAATCCTCACACTGACTTAAGATAAATGGACTCACATAGTTTTTGGGATGCCTAAACTAAGACCACATGAAGGTGTTGATCATTTTGCCTGGAGAAGATTGATTTTTTGACTGTCAGAAGACAGTCTTGCACAACCATTGCATTTTTTTCTTTCAGCAGTACTTACCTCTGAGTCTTTCCTTGATGTGGGAAGTGTATGCAGGTCTAAGTGGTATGCAGCTGCATTTTTTTCAGTCTGAAATTGTAAGGGTTTCTGAAGTACTTAAACAGTACAGAAGTTCTGAAACAACATAGGTGTTTCTGAAGAAGATCCACAGATCTCATCCCCACCTTTTCTCTACCTGCAGTTCTCTTGTAATGCTATTGAACTCTTCCAGTAGCCTTAATGCGTTCAGATATGAGTATGAGGAAAGAATGCTGATCCTTACGCTGGACTAAGTGCCTAAAATATAAACAACAGTGTGGTTAGTGAAACTTTGCCTATATTAATATGCTTGTTCACTGTACCTGTGCTTAACTCAGAAGGGCATTCTGCATATCTGTTCTTTAAAGGCATTTGCATCTTTTCAATTACTTTGCTTGAATGTAAAGTGTTGGCATAAAATGTTGCCCATCTTTTGAATAATCAAAAGGTAAATTATCATTTAAAGTATAAATTAAAAGTCCATTAAGACTTGGGAGTGCAGCACTTCAAAGTTAGGGGAGTCAGAATTGAGGTTCTCCACACAATTAATTCACCCTCCCCTTACTCCCCACTTCTCTCTGTATGCGTTATAATACTAATCTTAATTACACATATTTATGTGTGCACACAGTCATACACACATTTACATCTGGATCTTAGCCAGTCATTCCAATTGCTTCCAGCTTGGTTTTGTACCCACTTTACCCAGTATTCCCCCTGCATTTATGTCTGGTAACCTCCTCCTTCCTCCGAAGGCTCAGCAAGGGGCAGCAGAAGGTCTCTTTAGAGACCCCGACAGCTGAGCTGAGACTCTGTGTGACCCCGGCAGTGAGAAGCAGGGCCACAGATGGCCCACTGGCAGCCCCCTAGCCTCAAATGGATGCTGCCTGCTGCCCAGGTGGTCTGCAAGGAATGGAGCTGACAAACTGTAGTGAATCGCTGCTACTCCTGTGCTAAATGAAATGCTCAGAGGGCGTGACTTGGTCAAATTTATATGGAACTGGGTATCATGGCTTAAGACAAAGTGACGGTGTGGGGACTAAATGGATTTTTAATCACGGGTATATGCAATGCAAAACAAGAAGTCAGTTAAAGTTCATGGATTTATGCTAGCAGCTATGCTAACCAGGCCTACCAGGGCAAGGAGAAACTAGTTTTCCTCAACCTCATTCTCAGAAAGGGCTGAACCATTTTTATTGCAGCTTTTTTTTTTTTTCTTTGACATTTGTCTTTATTTGTTTTCCAGACTAGAGTGTGTGCTCTAGTCATTCTCCTACCTGTGGTTAGTGTTATTCAAAGAAGACACACTCTAACTGAAACTTTGACTTCCCTGCAGCTAATCCAGCAGCACTTTGCTTGTCTGAGAATCCTGAAAATACTTAAAATAAACATGTTTTTCAAGGTGGACATGGCTGCCTTTCGAAAGCCAATGAGAACAAGAAAAAGAAATCTTAGCTAAGGAGAGTCTTGTTTTTCATTAGAACTTTGAATATGGCCAACAACCCTGAAATGTCTTGACAATTTAAGTAGTTATTTTTCCACCAAAGATCACTCATTAGGTACATTTTTGTCTGAATATCAGTGATTTTGCTGTGGGGGTCCACTCTTCCCTGTGTGTAGAAGGAACACATGTCTGAAGTGTCACGTCTGAATACAAGTTCTGATTTTTTCAAATCTTAGAAGCAACTCAGGCAAGCCTAAAATAACCAGAGCTTTGACTGCCCATATTCTGTAATATTCTTAGCAGCTAATAAGCAATCTCTGTGGGCTTTTTCACACAACCTTGATGAACAATTCTGAAAAATAAAGCTGTGCAATAAATTACAGCAGTCCCAATGAAAATGCAACTGTTGTGCAGATCTGAAAACTGTGGATTCCCAGATACCCAAACCACGATGGGAGGCTAGACACTCACAGGATGTCCTGCAGCCCACAGTCTTTTTCAGTCAGACTTTCTAAAATCCTCCTGTAGATGTCTGTGTCACCAGTTGACCAAGCATGTTGTCCTATCAGCATGGACAGCTGTGGCTTTAAACAATGACAGCCATTGTTAGGTCAATTTTAAAGTAGGTCCTTAAAGTTAATGTGATTATGCAAATGCTGCCCTAACTACCGTGGCTGTCTTATATCCTTCACAAATGACTGCATTGTCACTTTTCATTATGTGCATACAGTCCTGGTGGTTTGGTGGTATCATTTTATCTCTCGGAAATGGACCATGTAAAGGCCATGCACTGTTGGCATTGCATTGTGATTTTCCCCAAGTAGACCAACCTTGACCCACAAATGAGGGTGGCAGGGATTTTCAGGCCCAAACCTGTGTGTGTTATTCACATGATTACTCCCATTGACTTGTCTGGAAGCTCTTGCATCAGGCGTGCAAGAATTACATTAAAACATGGTAGCGAAATTAAGTGCAGTCCACTCTAAAGTGCTGTGTATCTGGAGAAACCTCTGACAACCTAACTTCTAATATGAATGGCTTTGTGTGAAATCACTTGCAGCATGAATTCAAACATTAATCCATTATGCACTGGGGAGAAGAGAAAAACTCAGTCAACTTCTATGTATGTTTTTCCCCATGATGTTTTAATTATTATAATTAAGAATTTGATTTTAATAATGAAGTACCCTTTAAGAGAAATCTGTGATCACAAATGAGGAAGCTGAGATATCTCAGGATCCATGTGTTCTGGAAGGTGGCAGATTACAGTCAACTCATCAGTTGGGGTATATGACTGATTTCAGACTCTTGGTTGCATTGCTTTCAATGAAAACCAGTGACTTGCAGTTTCAGTTCTCATCACAGAAGATGTTCTCACAGAAGCCTCTTGTTTGGATTGTTTTCTCTTTTTCTGAGTGCCGAGTCTGATGTTTGTCTGAATTCTGCCCTTTACAATTCTTGTGCTGGTGGCCAAGGGTTTCCATGACCCAAGCACAGGATATACAGCCTGTGGTGGTCAGACTGCTGGTGGGAATTGGGCCTCCTCAAGTAAAACATCCTTTCTTTAATTTAGTAGGGTAAGTAAGTATATCTATAGAGAGATACATGGATATATTTGCTTGTGCTTACTTACATAAAGGAATTTGAATGAAAATCATCACCTCTTCTGGAAGTCAATGCTTCTCCTTTGGTGACTTTTGACAGCTCTCCTACAAACACAAACTTCCTCAGGACATTTAGGAACTTGGAAACTGCATGTGCAACGCATCGTATTGCTCAGTTGTGTTACTCTACATGCAAAATCTCTTAACATTCTCATCACTAGCATCTCAACATTGCTCCAGAACCAGGGTGACATGCACTTTGCCAGCCTGTGTGCAAAACTAATAGAAAACCATTGAGTTAAAACCTACCTGTGCAGCAGCTGGGCTCCTTTACACCAAAATGTGGTTTCACTGGAAGGTTTGCATTAGTGTTTGAGAACCTGCTTTGGAACAGCTAGACTGAAGTTGTAGCACCTTCAGCATCAGCTTCAAGAGCACAGGATCATGTTTGTAACTTCAAGCCTTCTGGACAACTTCCTGTGCTTAAGACAAAAGACGATTCCTGTTATTGGAAATCCTTTGAAAAAAAATCAGTTCTGGGTGTCAGAGAGAAGGGAAGAAGAGATTGTACCACTCTGACAGTTAGAAAGACTTAAGAAGGTATCATTTAAAATTTCACATTCAATCCATTAAAGCTGTCACATAAAAATGTAATTGCACCATTGATCATTGCCAGAGTGAATGGTAACAGGTATTTTTTTGGATGTCAGACAGATAGCCTAGCAAACTTCAGAAGTGACAACTTAAAAGTGAGGGGGGAAAAAATCCAACAGCTTATTTTAATCACAATGTCAGTGAGTTACTGCTTTGCCTGTGGCAAAATCATGGGGCAGGGGTATGCCAGGTTGATTCCTCTCTTGTGGCAGTGGGGCTTTTCTTGAGATACGAACAGCAGCTATGCCAATGGGATGCAATAACAGCCTGCCCTAGGAAGCAATAGTTTTTAAAGTGGTCACGGATCAGTGACTATCTCATCAGTTCTGTATCTTACCACTGTACAAACTGCATTTGTATTTGTTATGGGTTTTCTGTCAGAGGATGTGGCCAAAAATCAGATGTTGCCAAGGAAAGGATTACTTTAACTTCTTTGGTTAGAGAAAGTTAGGGGTGTGCCTGTGTCAGCCCTAACTCAGAAGATCTCCCAGTGAGTGCCAGTGTCACTCCTGGGGTGCCATAGCAGATCCTTCACAGGGCAGCAGGAGAACTTGTCCCCAACCTGGGAAAGGTGGAAAACCACTGAGAGGGTGGCAAAGCTGAGTGTAACATGGCAGGGCAGGCAGGCAGCCTGTCCGGTCCAGTCCTGGTGGGCCTCTTAGCTTGGGAAGAGTCACACTGACAGCAAGAGGCTTTTGTGCATGGATGAGGCTTGACTGGAGGAAGGTACTCAAGATAAAACCCAAGCTCAGCTTTTAGTGAAGATGATCTAGAACCTGAGGGTGAGAGAACCAGTGGCAGGAGCGTGTGAGGGCCTCTCCTCAGAGAGGGGGGTGGCAGAGGCGTGTCAGCTGTGGGCAGAGAAATGATCCATTATTCTTAGCCCTTGAGAAGTCTTGGCTTGGGCTTGCTGAAGTCCCAGAGACCAGCAACTTTTCTTAATCATTTATCATCAGGGTTTGGGCCAGACCTCACTAGGGATGTGTGCCTTGGTGACACTGAGCTGAGCCCACTCAAAGCAGCTACAGGGAGAGTGGGGATGGCCAGGAGGAGGAGCAGACCCATAAAGAAAAGCAAAGCATCATCCCTTTTTCTTAATTATTTTGCTGAAAGATATTTTAGGCAGCAAACTATGGTCGTTCCTCTGTGTTATTTCTCAGTGCAGCAAGACGTGGCCGGGCAGGTAGGAGCTACAACCAGATTTCCATTTCCCTGCCGGCAGCACCAGCGCCTTTATCTGCACAGGAAGGCTGAGCCGGCACCTCAAGCTCCTACGAACACAGATACCAAGAACTTAAATACTCAGGGCCTCCCTTCACCTCCAGATAACTCCTGTGCTGGTGTAGGCTGATGAGAGAGTTAATGAAACATGAGAGGCAGTGAGGAGAGATAGGCAGGGGCAGGAAAGCACACCTGCAGCCGCCTTTTTAAGACTCTCTTGGGCCTGACTTTATCAGGAGGGTCAGGGCAAGCTTGCAGCTGGGCCGGCAGGAACCAGGAGATGCAGAGGTGGTCTCTATGGTTAGTGTATAAACCTGTCTGGGGAGAGCTTCCTGAAACTTTCTTCTTTGCCGTTTGCAGGGGCTTTTCTGAGAGATGTGTGAGCAGAGCACATCTTGGAGCTGTAATGAGGAGTAGTAATTTACTCAGGTAGTAAAAGTTGTTTCCCCCTGGAATGAAATTTCCTCTCGTGCGAGTCGAGCTAGCCTGTAAATGCAGATCCGTGCAGACTGAGAAGCAGAGCTCTTTCAAAAATAAAAGTTAAAAATCAGCAATTGTTCTGATACTCAGACTGGAAAAATGCCTTGTAATGTCATGCATCCAGGGGGATTATGAAAAAAAAACCCCAACAACCTGGTCACAAATTATTTATGGAAAAATAATAGCAGAGCAAATATATTTTACAGCCCTTAGGGATGAGCTATATAGCCACTGCCAGCTTGCAAACACAGCTGAAGGCAGAATTTGGGACTCTATGGCCTGTCTTCATTGTCTTACCTGCATCAATCAGAGAGCAAAAAAGTCGTGAACAAGTTTATGCTGGTAGGAGGGTCTTCAGTGAAAACTGCTGAGACCTTGACTTCAAGTTCAAGGAAAAGAGACAAAGGTAACAAGTGCACTTGCTCAGCAAAAGTGACTTTTTTAAAAATTAAATCATTAGCCTGGTTATTGAAAGATGTGACCAGTGTCTTTCCTTGGCCACTCAGGCAAAATGCTGCCATTGCTCCTGAGCAATGTCTGGATTATTGACTGACTCCACCGGTGGTAGGGAACAAGGAGACAGGCAGAGCCTCAAACTCTTTCATTCCTGAACTGAAATATTTTTAGCAAGCTCTTCCAAAACAACAACAACAAAAAAGCAACAAGCATTTTAAATAGATATATAGGAACAAGGGATTTTTTTTGTCCTTTGCCATCACCTCTGTCTCAAATTCGGGTTGAGGAAGAAATAGAATTAAATGTGGCAGGAATAAGAGGTGATGATTATGATGATCCAGTCACAATCCTACATAAACACCCTTTGCTTACGTGCCTGACTGTGTGGGCTTGAGGGAGGGTTGATAGCCATTGAGCTAGCTGAACTGGATATGGATCAAGATTGCCAATACTGAGGAAAAAACCTTTTCTTCTGGCGTTTACGAAGAATCACTCTGTGCTAAAGAATATTCAGTGCTGTCCTCTATGATTTACCCTCAGCAGACTTGTTATTTTTCCTCTTAACTATGGAGTCTGGCTCTTTCATTCAAGCTGTTACAATTTTTCCCAAACCACTTCAGGCTCTGGCACTTCTTTCAGTTGAAGCTGATAGCTGTCACATAGGTCAGGCCTCCGGGATTTCAACCCTCTGAGACTCTGTATAGAGTATGTTTTCCTAGGGAGAGCTACAGAATTACAGGGTCTTGCTGGGAAACACCTCACGCTCTGGTATGTTCCTTTATTTTTGCCCTGGCTCCTTTGCGTCTTCATTTTTAATTAGCAGCACATGCTGAAATAATAATTGAAATTCTTTTCAGAATTCAAAAGAATTCCCACTGACAACATTATTAAGTTATAATTACAGTGAAGAAAAAGGTTAATAGGAATTCAAGGCAAATATCTACTCTCCATTAAATGAGAACTTGACTGAACCTGTTTTCCCTTCCTTTTGGTAGGTTACTCTAGGTTTAAATGGGTGCAGGATTGCTATACACCTGTGCAAAGACCCAACACAAGGACAAATAATCATCACCAAGACCATCTACATCAACCTGTCTTAAGACAGGTCTTGCCTCACCAACACTCATGATGGAATTTAACAGGCAGGTAGGACTTCTCATGGACCTCTGAAAGAAAGAAGAGTGTTTCAGATGCTAAGCACAACATGGATATGTGGCATGTGGGGGATATTTGTCTGAGAAAGACACATAGGAGGTGGCACTTCATTGCAAAAGAAACTTAGGATGTATTGGTGAGGGAACAATAATCAGGTTCCTGGGCTAGATATTCACACAAATCCTCTTTCTCATGCTGGGCACCACATGCATACAGAAACATATGCAAATTTGCCTTAATCTATTGAGTGTTTTGCATTTTCAATCAAATGAAGGGGGGGGAAGAAACATTTTTTTCTGTATTAGCTGTAATCATGCCCATCAATGAGACAATTGTTGCAATGGTTTTGCATGTGAAAAGTGTGTACTAAAGCAACTAAAGGTGTAGTGGAAAAAACCCCAGCCTTTATGCTGGACACCTGCAGGGTGAGCTTCCATGTTTCCCGGTACTGCTTGGCACCAGGCACTAGATAGTGATCTGTTTAAACTCAGCCACACTTGGTGAAGTTACAGCTGGAACCCCACAAGGCAAGAAGAGCCTTGCCTCGAAGACCTGTTGTAAACTTGGTGTTTCTTTTCCCCTTTTTTTTTTATTTTTCTCTTAAGCTGTAGCGCATTGCTTAAGCTGTGGCATGCCTCAAAGGCAGCCCTTTCCCTCTTCCCAAGTTGCACACCATCGAGTCCCGCAGTCCTCCCTCCCCTCTTGCACAAGCGTTTTTATGGTGTGAGCCTGAAGACTTTGCACAAGCAAATGCTCCTACACAGACTTTCCCTTCATTGTCATCCATACCGAGTGGATGTGTCCTGCCTGTGGTAACCACTGCCTTGTAATATCATGCATCCAGGGGAATTAAGAAAAAAAAACCCCAACAACCTGATCACAAGTTATTTATGGAAAAATAATAGCAGAGCAAATATATTTTACAGCCCTTAGGGATGAGCTGTATAACCACTGTCAGCTTGCAAACACAGCTGAAGGCAGAATTTGGGCCTCTATGGCCTGTCTTCATTGTCTTACCTGCATCAGTCAGAGAGCAAAAAAGTCGTGAACAAGTTTATGCTGGTAGGAGGGTCTTCAGTGGAAACTGCTGAGACCTTGACTTCAAGTTCAAAGAAAAGAGACAAAGGTAACAAGTGCACTTGCTCAGCAAAGTTGACTTCTTTTTGAATTAACGTGTGTGACTTGGTTAAGTGACTTCTTTTTTGAATTTTTGTTTTTATGGTGTGAGCCCGCAGCCTTTGCACAGGCAAATGCTCCTACACAGACTTCCCCTTCTCTGTCACACATGCCCGGTGACCAGGTCCTGCCTGTGGTAACCACTGCTAAAACACCTCGGGGCTGGCTTTCCCAGCATTTGATGAGAGCCCAAACCTCAACCCAGGGGCAGATGAGAACCACAGCCCAAACTTGGAGGTGGCTGCACCAGTCCCTTCTTGAACTGAAGCCAAAAGTACTCGAGGAGTGACCTTGCAGAGGGTGATGAAGGACTTTTTGCTCCTTTCCTGTGTACCCCATAGTGTGAGGGTCAGCACTTGGCTTGTCCTGGGAGGACTGGGCAGGCTGGTGGGAGAGGAGTGAAATTGTCAGGAAGGCACTTCCAGGGGCCCTTGGCCCACATGGGGTTGGCTACACAAGCTTGGAAATCGTAAGTATTTCCTCCACAGAGCTGAAGCCTGCCCTCAAGTTTGCCTTTGAGGTGCTTACATCAACTTAAATTTCAGCAAAACAATTATTTTCAAACTACTAAATAAAATGCAATTATATTTCTGGTAGGTTGCCCTGGGGCTGAATGTCCACAGTGCTTGTGCTCTATGAGGTTCTGCAGGTCTGCCCAGTTATTTCCTGTGTAGCACAATGCACCAGGTTTCACACTATATTCCTGCCTGCCGTTTCTTAAAGCATAAAAAAAATCTGTCCTACAGTCTAGCACCTCCAGAAGACTTTGCTCTTATCCATTTGATTCCTGATTTGATGGTCATAGATGAAGACAAATTATCCGTATTTTGGGAGAACAGTAACTTTGCATAAAAAGTGCAGTAAGCTTCCCACCAGTTGACACTGATCTGGACTTTGGAGTCAGTCGAGGTGTGCTTTGAATCTACAACATGCTAAATGCTTACTGTTTTGTGTCGTACTCCTTCCACATCCTGAACAATCAATGAGAACTGAGGATGTTAAGACTACCTATGGCATGCAAAACTCTACTCCTTACTTGTCTAAGTGTGCTGGAAAAAAACCTTCCTGGCTTGATTGTTGCCTATAACAACACTGCCAAAACACTAAAGACAAACAAGATTAGGAGACCATGCCAGTGTAAGTAAAAAAGAACACACTTTATTTATCTACAAGGCAGTACATTGTCGTATAAAAAAATTAAGTGCAGGTGAAGCTGCACTAAATGCTATTAAGGCAGCAAAGAGGCTGTTATAAAAAAAAACAGAACAATGAAAAAATAAAATAAAAATCAGTGTTTTGCCATACCAATAAAGATTTGGTATGGCAGTACAAAGAACCATATACTTCTAAGAACCTGATTCAGTACACAAGACCCAAATTAGGGAACAATTAGCTAGACATGGAACAAAACAGACAACATGACAAAGACAGTGGTCTCCCAAACATATGAAGGTGCAATGCATGCTGTTATAAACCAATGAGAAACAAAACGACATATTGAGACAAAGAAAAATAAATCTCCCAGGAACAGTGTTCAAAAATATTGCTTATAAAAAAAAGGGGGAAAATGTAAATGATATAAAAAAAATTAAAATAAAAAGGTCTGAAATGCTAGTGCATAGTCAATTAGCTAACATCAACATTTGTTTTCTTTCCATATAAAGCA
This sequence comes from Florisuga fusca, assembly GCA_038090715.1. NCBI lineage: Eukaryota > Metazoa > Chordata > Aves > Apodiformes > Trochilidae > Florisuga > Florisuga fusca. The sequence goes on from JAAWXA010000001.1 coordinate 42,498,565, forward strand.
CTACTGCTCCTTTTACACTAGCAGCATGTCTACACGCTAAGGTCTGTAGCAGCAAAACACAGTATTCATTTGGCATTTACAAAATTAAATTACTGAATAAAAATATAATTTTTCTCATAAATCTATGTTTCATACAGTAATATTTTTTAAAGCAAGCTAGTTACCCCCCCAACAGAAACACACAATGTATAATGGTCTAGAACCATAATAACAGACTGAAAAAGTATTTTAAGGGGCATGGATGTTTGAGCATTCACAACCTTGATCAGTTTTCCCCTTTGCACAGACTAGCGTATGTAGTAATGCTTTTCACTCCAGTATTTTACACCAATGCATTTTGTTCAGTGATTTAAAATATATGTTTGAGTACCTGCTCTTTCATTATAAAAAAAATTTAAAAAAAGAAACAAACAAAACCCCACCCCTGGCTAGCACATCACTGAAATAACAATACTGGTGTATTAGGTCTGCTTAATCTCAAAAAGTACAAAAAAATTATCTTTAGTATAAGTCTGCAGTTAAGATCATTAATTACTGATTCAAACTTAATACCTAATAATTTAGGCAAGTATCATTTATTAAAAAAAAAAAAATCTTCTTAAGTTGGGTGAAATCCAACAAGAATATATATGCTGAGTGACTAAATGCACTTTGTGCTCTCCCAACTGTTGTACCACAACAAAGATAGGCTCTTCTCCCGTTCATGAAAAGTTTTCATGCAGAGGAACAGGAATTTCCCAGCAGAGGTGAAGTGTTTTTAAAACCATAATGCTTCTCTGTTCGTTGACCCTTTCACATCACCAGAGTCCGGGTGGGGAAGGTGGCCATGTACTTGCGTGCCTGATCTGTCAGGGCCATCTGATCCTCAATTTTCCCACAGGACGCTGACTCCCAGGCATTGTTCAGGTGCTAAATTAAAAGCAGAGAGGTTTGGGGTTAACATCATGTGATTTATTATTTGTAGCCTGTCAGGTCCCCAACACTACTGCCCAAGTTGGGCCTACCAGCGATTAAGTGTCTCATGAACATGCAGTAGGGTCTTGTCCCATCTCCAGAGAAATAGAAATCTCAAAACAACAGGCAAAAAAAAAAGCTCATCCCGGCTTTTCAGTCAGCAACTGGCAGGGTGGGCAGACCAGATGCCCCACAGAGAGCCACAAAACAGCCAGGATCCAAACCTCCTCACACCTCTTGCAGATGGTGTCTTCTCTATAGAGCTGTATCTACAGCCTGGCCTCTAATTCTTACATTCCATGAAAGGTCTGAAAGAATGTACTTGCAGGTGGACTTTACAGTCAACAGGGCACAGCCAGGCTACAGCTCAGCTCTAATGCTGAGTCCTCTGAGCATGCACAAACTGCTACCAAACCTCCATTCCAGAAATACAGCTGCATTTCCTCGATGAACCTGACAATCCTGGCAGCCTGACCACAGCCAACAGAGAAGTCCCATGCTCAAAGATGCTTTCACCTGAGTGCAGCGATGAGCATGTGCCCGTCAGCAGAGCTCCTCCGGCAAGGGAATAAAGAGGTGTGGGGCGGGGGGAACATGACTTTCAGCAGAAACAGCATTTTAATTATCATGTAAGCCATTTCACTTCTTGTGGTATTTATGGAGGTTACAGACACCGTTTAGGATAATGTTTAAGTGAGATAAATGTATCTGCAGACAGCTGTGCGCACTGTATTTATTTACTCACTACACATGTGAGATGTTTCTCATTGCCTTGAGCTATAAACAGTAAAGAAATTTCAAAGCTCCTGGGAATTACCATTATACACACACACTTACAGACACTTTTTTTTTCTATTGAACTTTTTCACTTACTCAGTGTGTCTGCTTTTCCACATTGAGATATTCCCTAAGCCCTGAATAAACTCTGTTATTATATAGAGCTAGTTGTACAGACACCCTGCATTCCAAAACCACACACAACTGTGCTCAGTGGAAAGCTGCCTGCCACCAACAGGATCTCAGTACTGTTGAAAACTGAGAAGGCCTATGCCCAAGATCCACCAAAAAAGACAAGTCAGGAGAAACTCTACTCCATTTTTCCCTGCTTTCAAAAGGGATCATCTTTGCAGGTCAAGATCTACATTGCTCAACAAGATGGCCAAAGCCTCAACATCTAGGACACTGGATGAAGCATAATTAGTGGACCTGCAAACCATCTGCTAAGAGCATAAATGTCCTGGAGTGGCTGTGGCTCTTCATGCTGCACCTTCTAGTTGCTAACTGTGCAAGAAGATTCTTAAAACTATGCTTTAACCTAAATGTTTAGAGAATGCTTCTGGCTGTAAACTGTGTTAGCTGAGACATAGATAGTAAAATGAATCACAGGTAATTTGTCATAACATGCTCTAATCAGGGCACTGGTACAAACACAGGGACTGAGGTTCCCTGCTTACAGACTAAAAAGGACAAAACCAAAGAGTAAGTAAGCAGCATGGTCAAGATGAGGGCAAGCACATTAGTCCTTTGGTTTGTCCCCTGTAGACTTCTGTTGGGCTCCTGTAGGCAGGGCTTTCTTCTCTGCAGCAATATCCAAATGTTGCTTCTTCACATGATGTCTTTTTACAGGTTAAAATCCTTCAGTGGGAGTCCCCCACATGAAGGAGAAGCAGGTCAGGCCTCAAATTAACTTTCTGCAGCTTTTTGTGAGAAAGCTGCATCTGTGAACTGAACACACATTCCATACACCTCTTTTCTAGAGTGGTTCATCCTGGGTTGACTGTGTACTTAGTGCTGTGGCTCAGCCTAGGGCACACACCACAGCCAAAAAGCAGGTGTGACATACTTGCTGCATGCTGCAGACATGCATGTGAAACACCACAGCTTCTTTTATGTTTTGGTTAAACAGCTTCCAGGTTAACTTTTTCAAAGACACTTACATGAGCTAGGAACCTACAGGCTCCTATTGACTCTCAGTGGCACTCAGCCACCTGTAAATATTTTACCTTATTATTTTAGAGGTTTTTGCATCAGGGACTGAATCATTTCCTGGTACAGTGCCATGAGTTTTACTTAGCAGTCAGATTTGTTCCGTACACCTCAAAAGCAGTTGGTAGTTCTAGAATTTCCATCATCTCAAAGGACAAAAATAAGTGTCAAACTGTGATCTTCCAAACCTTCAGTGTACTGGACTAGAAAAGTGAGATCAGCAGTCCCCTTAATAACTGGAAAGATGTAAGGAAAAGTCCCTCTGTGACTGGATGTCAATTTTTAAAAAAACAGAAATAACTTCAGGCAAGGAGTGTCCCGATTTCATAAATTAGGCTTAATTGTTACTATCTACACTGAACTCTTTGTATTAACAGCCATGTGCTTAGAAAAGAAAAAAAATAATAAATCTGTATCTTGATATCTCCAACATCTCAGCAGGCTGCTACATGTCACTCATTCCACCAAAAGCCTGGTCTTTGTTCAACCTGATGTCAGCGCAGCAGAAGCCGCTCAGGCAGGCAGTAACCCTCTGCCCTCCCTCCAGGCTCGGCCGCCCCGGGGAAGCAGCAGGCAGCAGACACAGCCAGGGACAGGAGGATGGGCTGGACCCCTGACCTGAGCCTGTGTGGAACAACTTACTCAAGTTTTGCCATGGAGACAACAGGGGAGAATACGCCCACAGACTTGGGAGCCTCGTATTGTTTCCCCAGAAATGCGCCATACAGTTATTTTTTCCTCTGATGGCAAATTTGTCAAAAGAGACTAACTTTGCAGTCTGAAGGTGGTGAGAGCTTTGCTCTGGTAAAGAAAGCGGAATTTGACCCGGAGCAGTATATTTACTAAGGCAGTGTATTTACTAAGACAACTTTCAATTCTATTCTGGGGATCTCAGATAACATTTAAAGTGGGTATTTTTAATAAACATTTTCTGTCTGAAGCCCTGGCTGTCAGCAGCCAACACCAAACAAAGCACAATGCAGCTGCCTTGCCAGCCCTGCAGCACAGTGCCGGAGGCACGTGTGAAAGTCATCCCGGAGAGAGAAGTTTTACTTCCCTCCTTGGCAGGGAGCACTGGGTCCCACAACCCATGCTGAGCAACTTACTCCTTCTGCACACATGCAGCTCCAGGATCCCTCGGTAAAAAGTGTAAAGGACAACACTTTCCTCCACTGCAGCGAGTATTTGACAGGGCTCTGTTACAGGACAGTGGCAGTGTCCCTCAGAAAGCTATGCTTAGCTAACATTATAAGAGAGAAGAGACGCAAGCAGAAAGCTAGAGGCAGGCAGGAAAACAGCACAGGAACCCAAGTCAGACGACCCCCCTTTTGCAGAATGCTCAATGCATCACCACTATCACATATAAAGGTCCAAGTATGCAAATCAGTGGATGGAAACACAAAAGCTTTTTAACTGGAAGCCAAAAGGCCTGACCCAAAACTCAGTGAAATTGATGGGCATGCTTTCATTCATTTAGTGGATTCATCCTACTTAAATTAAGATATATAAGAGCGAGGTGTTCATTTTGGCACCTAAATCCCTAGCCAGTGAGGAAACAGATTTCTGAACTACAGAAATTAGTTCGGGGTTTTTTTTTATTGCCTCAAAGACCAAAACCTACTCTTGGTTTTGCTGTCAATTGGAAAGACTTGAAACCTTTTCAGCCAGTATTTCTAGCTCTAATTTTCTCTTCCACACACAGAAGTTTTGTCTCTTTTAGTTAAAGTAGGGCGTGGTGGGGAAAAGAAGGTATACCACAGAGTTCCCATAGGATAAAATTACAGATCCATGGTACACTTCCAGCAATGTCATTCTCTCTGGATCATTTTTTTTTTTTTAACCTCGGTAATCCTACCAGCACATCCTTCTCCTGGCAGCAAAACTACCTCACTTACCCTGTAACTTGCCTTCAGCTGCCCTCAGGCAGATGTGAACTGTAAACAAAGTGTCAAGGCTGTAACTGGGATATCCAGTTAAAGAACTTTAAATAAAAACTTGGACCATCTAGAGAAAACAGACTGGAATAAGGAAAGAAAAGACTGTGGAAAAGGAGCTTTGCTAACAGAACTAGTCCTTATGCACTTGGAGCCTGGACTGCCTTTTCATGTGCTGTCTGCATAGTGTAAGAAAACTCCTCCATTACGACACCTTGCCTGTTTTGTGTGGATGCCAAAACCAAATGCTGCTGCAGTCCTGCAGTACTGAGCTCTTAATCTGGTGGAAGTGTAGCAAAAATCTCTGGGCAAAGAACTGCGTTAGATGACAGATTTTAAATCTCCACTATGCTGGCAGGTATCTTCAGCAACTCCAGCAAAGTTATTTGTCTTACATGCATACATTCCTATTATTTAGCCAAATTGTCCTTGCATTTAAAACAAAAACAAAACAAAACAAAACAAAACAAAAAAAACCAAAAATCCCAAATAATAAAAAAAAAATATTTAGAAGGCTCAAGCTATTAAAAGGTATGTTTCCCCTGTTTCTCCACTGCAAAAAGCTGGATTTCTTGCCTGTTTTCCCTTAGATTACAGAGGATGGATAATTTGCAGAACATGCCACTAAAAAGGCTTGCTACAGAAATGCAGTACTCCTTCTGAAACATTGAAACAATCAAAGCCCTAAAAAAAGCAATTTCTTAGCAGGATACAATGCATAGCATGTAGAATAGTATGGCTTTCTGCTCGGTAAGGATGCAGAACCAAGAGAAGCACTCTTCCTTATCAAGATCAGACAGTAAAGACCAATCAAAAATTGAAGTGACCATAAATGAAGCTGTCACTTTTTATCTTTCTGAGAGACCATTGCCTTCTTGGAGCAGCTGTAACTCCTGGCCTGTTTGCAACCTATATTCTGCTGCCCTGGGAGGAAAATGTGCAATGTCTGACCTGTAACTTCCAACCTCTTCCTGCTCCCTCAGCTGTGCCAAGCGCAGCTCCCGTTACACGTCAGCTGCTGGTGAGAGAAGGGACAACACAACTGAGGGAAACCTTCAGTACAGATCCTACATCTCCATGGCCAGGAGCACAGAGTGCTCCCCCCTTTCTGTGGATTGAGCAGAGGATGAGATTTGGGCATCTTCTTACCCCCCAGAAAAGCCATGGAGGAAAACCAGAGAAACTCTGCTGCAGCAGTGGAGTGTGCTGCTTCACCTATACATTTTGTCTAACAACCAGCTGCAAATGAAATTCCACTGCACTTTTTAAATGGAGAAAATTAAGGTTAGTGACAGCTCACACCTTTGAAAAAAAGGTTAACCAAGCAACTGTTTTAAAATCCTTTAAAGTTACTCTTTAAAGAAAATGGTTACATAAACCGCTGAAAGTCAGGAAATTCGAGCTGAAATGTGTCAGTCTGTGGTTAAAAAATGGAAAGTGACAGGAGCTAGAGGTTGAAGAACATTCTCTTTAGCTTGCAGGGCTTCTATCTTGTGTTGTTTCCTTTGTTACTGGGGGAAGAAGATATCAAAGCAGCGCTATTTTCTTAAAAGGTTCCATTTCATGGTGTATTTTGATAGCCTGCAGGGTTAGGTGGATGGTCTATGATTTAGCCTACTTTTCTGTTAAAATGTCTGTGCTAGGATAGTCTGTATTATGTACTGCTACTGCTGCAGAACATAATGTGAAATAAAACGTAACTTTTACATAAGGAAAACCAGAAAAGGGTTTTTTTACTTAACCTCCTACAAGGCACTATTCAAGCAAATGCACAGTACAGATCACTGGTTTGCCTCAGTCAGGGCTTCATACGTTATCCCAAAATCTTAACCCTTGGAAAAGTTCCTAGTGAGGCTAAAATTTCCGTGCTGTGCAGCTGAGTATTGCTTGAATAACAAATATACAAGGCACAAAAATATAGGTTGTAACCTACTCCACCAGTATAAAGCAGAACTATTGGGGATCTATGCAGTGGAGTGTAAGCAATTCCACCTCAAGGCAACACACAGGTTTGGTGAGACATCTCCTGTCCCCACCATTAAAAGAAAACTGTGAGATCTGCCATGCAGGACAAAAAAGCTGGCTGAAACTTCACACCTTATCAGAAGGTGTGTATCCTAGACACTGCTGCCTTTACACCCAAAGTTTTACAGAGACTTTACCAGGGGATCAAATGAGGATGAAGTTCAAACTCTTCTTGGGTCTAAGAGGGCTTTTATTCCCACTGCTCTAGTGCAACACTGATACCAGCATGTTCCCAGGCCAGTTATATGCAGCTACCTGACCTCACATGCTAAATGATGCAACATGCCTGTTCCTCCTAAGTGATGGTGAAGCATATCTTCCTATCTCATATGGTCATCAACTATTACTCACTAAGTTACGTATAATCAGTCATGTATCCAATATGCAGTAAAAAAATATCCTTAGGGATTGCTTTAAACATTTGTTGCTCCTCCCTTCTTTGGAACTGAACAGGAAAACAAGAAGCAATCAGGCATTTTTGATGAATTTATTACTAGCCAAATATCCTTTTCTTTATGTAAATGCAGTGCAAATTCTTAAAGCAATTAACAACACTGTGGGCTGGTAAACATACTACCTCCCTCCTGTGCAAGTTCAACTTTAAAAGAAAATGGAATTTTAAGAATCAAGCATATTTAAAAAAATAATAATTTTAGTGCTCTCTTTCTCTCTTCCCTCTCCATGCACAGATCCCAAGGTGCAAAGAGCACCAATTCTTACTTGGATTGAAGTCAGGAGGATTTGCCTAAGTAAAAACAGTTGGATCAGGCCCAAAATATTAACAGCAGTAATATAAACATATGCAGACACAATTAAATTTCACCCAGATGCGTTGCCTGGTCTTTCTTGTCTACCTGCATGTAATCAATGGATTTAGTCCAATGTTTGTGTACATGTATGTGTATAATATAACAAATTATAAAGTAGATAGTATAGAACAAGAACATTCTAAATACTGATGACATACAAAATGCTACCCATCAAAACCAAATGCAAAGTCTAACAGTTTCAATAGCTTTTCACCCTTTAGACATGCTGTGTCCTCAGTACAGCCAAAGGGCTCCACTGGGATAGAGGGGGAGAAGCAACAGGGCAGCAGCAGTTTTTTGGTATGTAAGAAAGCCAGACCCCATGTCCTTTCTAAGCTGTACAGGGCCAAATTCCCTGCTGCTGTGAGGCCAAGCAAGTCTTACCAGGGAGATGAAGCAGGTTCTCCCTTTTCATGGTGACACTAAGTCCAATTCAGAGAGCATAGCTAACAGTAGACAAAACTGCATTGTTATAAAAAGCCTGCATTCTATTCTGAAAAAACATTCTCTGCTGCCGTCTCAGAAACCTCTCATTTCAGATGAAACACTCACTGTTTCATCATCATCAGAGAGAGTAATTTTACCTTCATTCTGGTACTCCAAGAAGCTGCATACTAAGTGTTTGTTTTGGGGATTTTTACAACTGCTTTTCTTATTTTAGTTCAACGTCTTAAATACTCAGGTGAGTTGGGAAGTAATTTTTAACTTAGTTCCTATGTACGGAAAACTCATCGTTATCCAAACAATGAGAATACCTGACTATTAACATGCAAAATTGAAGGCTTTTCCTGACTAAAGGCTGAAGAATGAGATCCAGAATGGCTCCCAAATCGACTTGAATAAGCTTCCTGAACAAAATCAGTGTGTGTGAGGAGAGAAGGTTAAACAAGCCCTTTCATTTGCAGCAGCTTGCAAAGAAATTATTTTTAGATAGCAGGAAATGTAACACTGTTACTCCAAAGATCAAAAGGTCCCATTTTACAGGCAGCTCAGATGCTTTGTTTTTAATACAGGCAGAGAGTGCAGGCAACTACCACTAACAGGACAACCCACGACATACACTGTTTAGTTACCTGAAAACGTTGCCCTAAACCTACAGGTGCTGAGAGTTTGTCCAGGGAACATGGCCTGGCATCAGTGCAGTGGCAAGGCAGTGAGGCTGAGCACATGGGGACCAGCAGCTGCCTCCCACACTCCAGCCAAGGAGCTCCAGTGAACCCCTGCAAAGCTGGAGGCCTGGGCTTCTTCACCATGAGATGATGATCTGAATTCAGTCCCTGAATAACTGCCCTAACCCAGAGGAAGGGGGTCTTCAAACCTCCTGCTTAACCACCTACCACGATGCAGCTCAGAAACACTGTTCCTGAGAAAAGTGCAAATAAGCAATAGGGAATGTGAGTCTCTGGACCCTACAGACACCCCCATGCAGAGGGGAGACAGTCTCTGCACTCCAAAGCTGCTTTTCACCAAATGATTCTGCAGTGCAACATACAAACCTAATCCAAGGCAAACTGTGCGGAAAGGAGGTCATGTGTGGAATTTTAACATCTCACTTTATAATGCCTGGGTAGAGATGCTAAATCAAAACTAGATTTTGTTCATTCCCTCTGCTGTAAATAACCTCTAATGTAAATTCTGGAAAGAGGGAGGAAAGAAAGGATTAACCATGTGGACTGTGTGTCTCAGTCAGGAACAACACAGTTATGAATTCCTTTCTGGCAGTGACTCACCCTGGGGAACGAGACACTTTCCCTCAGTTTGCCCTTCTGGAGAAGGGATTTACAATCACGCAATTCATATGCCTCAAAAATACAGCCTGCGGTGGAAGGGTAATTAATCACTATCTACACTGGGTTTTGTTCTCTGAATGACTTGCTGTGGGCCTGATCCAAAGTCCATACAAATTGAAAAAGAGGCTGCTAATGACTTTGGTGGACTTTGGATCGGGCCCCGTGCAACAGCTGTATTTTAATGTATAGCAAGTATGTATGTTTGTTAACACTAGGAAAAAGCATAAATAATCAAAAGCTCAGCCTCACACCTGGCTTAAATTAAAACAAGCTCACATTGAATTCAGTTCAGAAATCCCAAGACGTACAACTGGTCATAAAGTTTGAGGAGCCTTCAGACTACCATTTATAACCACATTTGTGGTACAATCTCAGCCGGATGGGAAATAGTGGCTGCGTCTGTGCCAGCCAGCTGGGCAGTGCCAGAGTCTCTGCTCCAGTCACAAGGCCACGAGTCATGGCCACCACCACCTCACTCAACTTGCCCACTCTCCAAAACAGCAAGAGCCACCTACAGGAAGTGTACAGAAAAAAGCCTCAGGCCCATGTTCTCAATCCTACCATTTTAAGACTGGATGTAGCTAAGTAACAATGCCCCATGCACAGGCTATGCCTTATTCAGCATCCTGGCACAGCTGTAGCCTCCACTTTCCTCACACCCCACAGGTAAATTGTGATCTTCAACCACATTCATCTGAGCATTTCACTCTTCCATCCTCAAAATCAGTCTGTGAGTAAGAAACATATATATATATATATGTATTTTTATATACAAAGGGTATTTTTAAGAAAAAATGGTTACCTGCAGAGGACTAGCTGGTGGCCTGTTCCTAGGTACTGCAAATGTTTTGTGAAAACTACCATCCTCTTCAGAAACAGGCATCTTTAAAATGGAACTGGTAAGAAGATTCTGAACAGGAAGAGAAAAAACAAAACAGTTTTCAGTAAGTCAAGAGAACAACCTGAGTTTGACTGTATTAAAAGCAAAGTCAGCCTGACGGCAGGGCATGGCCACAAACAGATCTCTCAGCATGGGAGCAATCTCAGCCTGGGGTCCCTGGGACTTGGTTTTGCAGCAGCATTGTCATATGCAAAGGTTTTTCATCTAGTGGAACTCCCAAGTGCAAGAGTAACAGTATCACTGAATAGTCCCAGCAAAGCAAAGAGAACCGTCCTCATGCAAAGATTCCTTTGCACAAACCAAAACTGACTCTCTGTTTCTTTTGCTATGGAGTTTTTTTAACTCCATGACCTAGTCATTTCTATACACAGGTGCAGGCACCCTCCAAGTGCAGGCTCCCTGCAAAGTTTTTGGGCTGCAGAATGGCTGTAACTTCTGCTACCTTCTAAAGGCATTACAGTGACCTAATTAAGAGAGGGATTTTGTTTCTTATACTAATACAGATAAATAATGCAGAAATACTGAGTAATGCCTACTTGTGAGGAAGGTCAGACAGAATATTTTCTCTCTTGCATTTAAGAACTTAACAGGGTGTAAACCAGGAAAATTGTTTGGTGGTGTGAAAACTTGCACTTACTGGCACATCTTCCATAGTAGACGTGTGTGTAAAGAGCTGAGTGTTTAAGTTTTCTTCTTCCCAGTGATTTGAGCAAAAAAAATTTCCAGCTTTATCTGTTGGAGACTCGACCTGAAAGCAGGCAAAGCACCATGGCAAAAATAAGTACCTAACTGATCAGAACGAGGTTTATCTGTATTATTAATTGAATAAATATTTTTCACAGCTGTGCATAATTCGTGTTTATAGTCCTGTCTTTTACAGAACCCCTGCTCTTTGCAGAAGAAAAATGTTCAAAGTTCTCAAAAAAATCTCCACCTAATAAAACTTCGAATACTTGCACTCTGTCAGTATTCAGGAGTTTAATCCCCCATGAAGGACTGAGAATATATGTATTTTTAGAACTTTAGTGACAAAGTAATATAATGCAATGTCCTCAAATGTTCAGTTTTCTAAGTCACTCCATGGAGCTTGGTCCCTGTGGGGTTCTTCTATAATTTTCACCAATATTAGAAAGATTCAATCCAAATTCCCGTCTAATTTTTTTTTCTTTTTAAGTTTCAAACGAAAACTGCATTAGAACAGCCCAAGCAAACCCCTGCTGAAAACAGCAGAAAGACTTCTATGGAAATCAATGGGAGATGAATTAGGCATGCCTAGTATACTATATAGAACCGACACTAAGATCTTGGGGCTCACATGAAAGAAAAACAGACACAGCTATTTAACAGCAAAGGTATTGGTATAAGTTTCTCAGCAAAGAGTGCTGAATTAAATTGCCTCAGATAAGTTTGAGATTTACCTCTTGTTTGATTTTCTTCAGCAAAGGGGGTCCACTTTCATGTAGCCCAGCCACTATTGCAGATTCCTCCGATTCCTGCTTGATAACGTCCTGCAGATCTTCTACAAGATGAGTGGGAGTTTGAGGCTGAAAGGAAGAAACGTTATATCCAAGTCCCAGAACATCCCTCTGCACTAATATCAAAGCAACTTTTATCATTGTTTCCTTCTTACCAGCATCTTCAAAGGACCATATTTGATTTCCTGAGCTGCAAGCGCGTTTTTGAATGGAGTGGGTGTTCTTGGAGCGCTCTCTAATATCGACCTCTTGATTGTTGGAGTTCTGAAACTTTAAAAAGAGGGAGCAAAACTTTAAAGGAACATGCTTGGAAAAATTATCTCTTTACAGAAATACATGCATACAGGCAGTAGCTGCTGTAAGACTTGGACAAATATTTTCCCACAACCCTATAATACATTTTGCTTTTCTGGCAGAACATCTATTTAGCTGTGATAAGGTGAAATGGCTTTATTTAAAAATTGGTGAGTCCATATGCATGATTTTTTTTGTATTAATAACTTGCCTCCACAGTTTTGAAGTGAAAGTTTTACTCTTTGCTATGAAAAATCTCAACCTGTTAGCAAACAAATCAGCAGGAAGCATGAGGTGACCCAGCACTTTGGTTGCATGCAATCCTGAAGAAATGAACCCTTTTTTAATCCAACAAGACAATGGGATAACAGACTTACACATGATTTTCCTTCTGAGCTTTAAAAGCCTGGTCCCTGTGGAATGGCATGGTAACAGCCATCTTATGGCCACACACCGGCGTGGAAGTTAGTGAAGGGTTGTCTAGGTTCAGGTTTTCATGACTGGATGAGGTGTTTAAGAACTGCAGGTAGGGAAAAGAAAAATCAATAGGAACATCCAGATTACAACCTTGACTTCTTAAGTTGACTTTATTGAACAAAGGAAAAAGAAATTCTTTCCTTCTGATTGACATAACTGATTCTCCTGACCCTACAATGTGGGTAGGTGCATATGGGGTACCTGACTATATAGCTAAACAAGAATCAACAGTATGGTTGGAGCACTCAGGAAGCCAAAATGCACATTCTAGAGAGGGAAGTTATAAAGGAAATGACACTCTGTTCCAATGAGAAACACTCTCCACCATTTTATGAGACACATCGTAAAAGCCTAATTTGTTTTTTCTGCAAATAAATTTTAATTATTATTAAGAACAGTGTGCCCAAATAAGAACTGGGTGAAAATGAGTAAGAGAAGTTTCAGGAATAAACCCACAGGAAATTGGGCTAAATTCCACAAAGATTTATATAGCAAATCTAGGTGCTTTTGAGGCAGTAAATAAAGCGTTTATGACAGGAAAATAAATTTCTGATCATGTCTCAAAACAAAGTGCTCTGTTTTAACAGCATAAAATGAAAACTGCCACCTGTGATGGGTGCGTGGAGTGGTTTGGAATGGAAAAAACTGACCAAAAATGAGGTGGCAATATCAGTTTGGAGAAAATCGCTTTTCAGCCAAGTAACCCAAAATATTATTTCCGTTTCCAGTGTCCACAAATCTGTGAGTGCAGTGGTAACCTTTATTCTGATGATTCACTGCATTACCTTCTAGACTCAACTTGCACTGGATTAAAATACACTTTATAAAAATATCGCATGTAAGAAAATAGGCATTGCACTGGATAAATGGTATATCATTAAAATACCTATTAGGTGATGAGAGATACAGTGGGAAATCATTACATGCAATCTTTTAGTATCCTTCATGGAAGTGTTTCTCTGACTTCAAAGTCTGAAGCCAAACCAAGGCAAAACCAACACAAACAGGCAAAAATCCAAAACACTTTTAAATAGTGATACAGCTGTGAAACAAAGCAACCATCAACAGGAATTGGGCAGTGCACACCAGGCCATTTTAAAAGGCCATTCTCCTCCTCATTCCTATTCCTGTCCATCCCACATGGCCCAGGTTGAGGACGATGAGCCATGATTTGAATTTTTTGGTTGTTGTCAGTTTGTCTCACAACCTGAATGCTATTTAAATGCAGTTTGGGGTTTTCTAGGTCAATGAATCATAGTGTAAGTGGACAGAGATGGAAAGTATTACAAATGATTACAAATGTTAAACTCTAGGAGTTGAAGGAGTTAACAGCAAGAGCAAAGCAAGCAATGGTATCCCCCCACAAAAATGATCAAATGAAAAAAACCAAACCCACGCCCCACAGATGAATTTAGAATAAAGAGAATCAACAGTTAGCTTGCTCATGACCTAAACTCAGCAGTGAAGAGCAGTGAGAAGATTCAAACATGGAGTGAAATCAACAAGCACAACAGTAATTAGTCATTTGCTCCAAAGGATTAGTTTCTAAATTGTTAAGGCTGGGGTGACTTTTGATAATTAGTAACATCTGTGCAGAAGTCTTGATCTACCTGCGAAGGAGAGAAGGGCAGGCTTTTGACAGGGGAGCACTTAGGAGGAGTTGAGCTGTTGACGTCAGCTAGGACCAAGGTGCTACCGTGGCCACTGGCTAAGGGGATGGAGTGCCCTCTCCTTTTGCGCAGAAGGACCCACGGAGCCGCGCTGCCCTGCGAGGCAGATAAGGACTTTGGTGAGCCAGGAGAGCCCTGACTCGGCATGATTTTGCTCGAGTTTGTTATGGGGTGTCCTGGAGGTCTACAAGCACTGGCCTCTCTTTGCTGGAGCTGCATGATTTTCCCTGAGGTAGCTTTGCTAGCCGAAGTGTCTGTGTCTTCAAAGAATTCAAAGCTGCTGAGATCACCCCATGATGAAGGATCCTGAAACAATGTGGGAGGCACGGAGCTATAAGACAGTGTATGGTGCCACCTCATGAAAATACAGCGCTAGGATATGTCTCTAACCAACAACAACAACAACTGAGTTCTTCCCAGTTCAATTCACCATGTTTGTTGCAGTACTAACACTGTGAACCCTTATTTGTGTTTTCAATACCTTCATTACATCAAACCGTCTAGTGTGCTAGTCGTGCTGCTGGCAACTGAGTCCCTAACAAAACAATGAGTCAGATGATGTCCTTACTATCTACTTGCCCAAGGTTTTCTGCTTGGTATGAAAACAGTGCTTTTTCCTACCAAAAATGTGTGCCTCGGGCTCTAAACCAAGACTAATCTCCTAAGGTGCACACCTGGCTCTGGACATGCTGAATGTGACATGATGCTGCATGAAGCAGACACCTCTGCTGCTGAAGGAGGGTGCCACCAACAAATGTATTTCAAGGTGCCAGTTCTGTTACAGGTAGTATCCCAGAGACTACAATGAGAAAAGGCCCATGTCAGTGTCTATTAGATACTTGCACTTAAAAAGCATGTTTCCAGTTCTTCACAAATGCCAAGGCAAACTCCTTAAACTGAGAAGCAGCTGTTGAAGCTACAACAAAAACTTCTAGAAAATTGCGCAGATACGTGAGCATCCACACAAACCTACAGCATGTGTCACTAAATATAAATAAGCATCATTTCATTGTTTAAAGTCTTTCATGGTGTCTCATTTTATTTTAAGGCAGACTTAGTATCAAGGTATTGGTTCCAGCTCCCACTGTGCAGTTTGCTAAAAATGACACTCCTATACCAAGATGTAGCAGGAAAGGGAGACACCAACAAAAAAGCACAGGCATCCACCCTGGAGGGCTTCATTCAGGAGCAGCTGCATTTTGTTATGTCAGTAGCTAAGCTTCAGATCTTGCAGAAAAAAGAAGATACTCAAAAAAAAAAAAAAAAAAAAAAAAAAAAAAAACTTACTCCTAGATCATGCACGAATCCACCTGAGGTGGCAAGTCTACTTACGGAGTCTATTAACTGGAGTGTTTCTGCAAATTCTAAGAGATTCTTAACATTATCCAGGATGTTGCTCTGGTGAACAATCATGCACCGTGCAGGGGATGCACTTTCCTCAGGTAAGCAACCGTGATCCACTGGTGGAGATGGAGTACAGTGCTGATGTTCCCCCAAACAGGAAACAGGTGCATTGTCACCACTGGTCCTGGTACTGTCAGCAATCGTGGTGCTGTGCCAGCCAGGGTAGTTTGATGTGTGGTTCTGTGTCTAAAGGAAGAAGGAAAGGCAGAAGGAACTTAGCAAAAAATTGCACAAGGCGTCAGATGCCACTGGAGGAAAGATAAAAGTAGTTGCATCATAATCTAAAAGCCTATGCCTATGAAACAATTGTCAAGATGTTTCCTTTCATCAGTGCAAGATCTTGTTTTAAGTAACATTGGCATTGTATTTGTTATCCTAAGGTTACCTCATAATTTACTTCCAGGATTATGAGCATATATCATTACTAACACATAATCAGTTCATACTGTTACTCCAAAAGTTCAAAAAGTGTCTGCAAGTCATTTTCTGTGAGAAGCAAATAAATGGCAGGATTTCCCTACTGAGCTCTCAGCACTGCAGAAGGCTGAAGGGTTTAAGAGTTAGAGTTGCTTTTGTTTGCTTATCTCCTTTTCTTCTTCTATCCCTGTCTAATGCTACAGCTTACACCAATGCAATGAGGAGTCTGTCAAATCAACGTGGTTAGGAAAGCAGAAGAACAAATTAACAGAAGTTTCTTTCCAGTGTGATCATGCAACAGAAGAAATTGCAAAACATTAACTAAAGTTAAAAAGTGGCCAAACTAACGTAACATGCATGCAGTTGTTTTACTATTAATTTAAATTTTACCCAAAAAAAGAATCTGCTGGCTATCACCTCACCTATCTTCAAAAACAATATGGGGATTCGTGGCTTTGGTGATAGTGTTAACTAATTATGTAAGGGTTTTTGCATACTAACATCCAATGGCATATACAACAAAAAGTGTGAGAATTCAGTAATAGCCAGCATTTGCTCCACACATGCAGTTATGAAGAATCTAACATTATTTTGAGAATTAAAACAAACTGTCAAACATGCACTAAGTCTGAAGCTTACGAGTGTATAAAACACAGCTGAAGGAAAGAATAAAACAGAGAAGAAAAATCTAATGTACAGGCACTACATTTTCATCACATGAACCATTGCACACTTTCAGAAATGCAGATCCCATTGATTTAAGATCTGTGGGATTTTTCATTTTCATAAAATCTTTGTGTTTCCAGTATTACATCTCATTACAGAGCCCAGCCCTGCTCCCACTTTGTGAAGAAAAATACCTGCAAACGGTTCGCCTTTGTTTTTTCAATAAAAGAATTTACAAAGCAAATACAAATTATACATGTGCTATGTTTCATCCTTTTAAAACGGAAATATAGAGCCTTGATTAGTATCGAAGGCAGAGGGGGAGTATAAAGTTAGAAAGACAAGCACTGGGGTAATGCTGCTATCCCTCCATCCAAGCACACAGTGACAATCTTACTGGTAATGCCTGCTGCCCTTTCAGTTCATTCTCAGTCGACATTAGTAGCAACTCTAATTCCTTTATTCGTTTTTCTTTCTCAGGGTCTTCATCATTATAGTGTCTCTGAAATTAAGAGTTAAGGGAAAAGAAAAGATAAAGGTCTGATGGGATGTAGCAACTAAAACGCTTATGGCTTGCCGTCCTGTGATTATAATAGCTAGATTAGACTCAAAGATGAAAAAAATATCAATTGTGGTTTTTACTACCAAAGTCCCTACTGAATTTCAGTATAGACATTCGAAATGGAGAAAGTGAAAGCTATCACACCAGATGTCAACTACTGTGTTTTAAATCCACTTCAGAAGAAGCAATTACTAGCCATGTGAGAGCTCCCCCACCTTCCCCATTTTCTCTCTTCACCACACTTATTACATTAAAATGCTTCCTTAATGTGCCACATCTGCATTCTTACTTATCATATATTTAACAAATCGACTTTTGAAATGAGGTTTGAGTTATCTACCTGAATAGCTGCAGCAGCTGGCTGAGGAACATTGACAATATTTACATGCAGTGCTACTGGATATGGGATCTGACCAGGGACCTAGGCCAAAAAGCAAAAGATACTAAAAGTTATTATTTCTATCATATTGTCTGCCTGCATTGTGAATTTGTGATAATCACATTTTTGTTTTAGGTACCTAACATTTATAATCTATGAAGATGAAATAGCAGAAAAAGCAACAATATTTACAAGAAAAGTAAACAGGTTTTTTGGAATATGACAGTGAGCATTACAAAGCAAAAAAGAAAACGCACACACAAAGTATCCACATTCCCAGTAAGAGAAAACAAATAATTTATAGATACAATTGTAAGACTTTTCTAAATTGAATATGTAAAAGATGCAATTTACTATAATCTAAAACTCCACAAAGTAACCGTCTGAAGCAGCAGTCTGTTTTATTATTAATCATTAATTAAAAAGGAATCAGATTGTTTACTTGGTTCTGACAGGCAACCCACAAACTGGATTACTACTGAAGGGAACATGGGGGATTTGACACAGGATTAACCAGGTTCAACAGATTTTCAAGAAATCTAATATTCACCACTATAAGACAGTACTGGAAACATGTTCACTCCTTAAAAGATGCTAAAAATGCCCACCATCAATTTGAAATGTACCTATTTGCATCACTGAATGACAATGAAATCAACAGAGCCCGTTCCTGACATCAAACGTGCGATTCTACCAAGACTGGGAGAAAACCCTTCATGCTTCCTGAAATGAGGTAGGGCTAAGTTGCACCCACCTATTCCCCAGAGCAAGAAGAACACATCCCCCTCCCACGGGCATTTTCAGGCACTTACATTTTGGGGCTCAGAAATGTGGTAGTAGGGGTAGTCACTGCTCAGAGGGGGCTGGCTGGCTACTGGCAGCTGTGCAGAAGGTGGGTTGTGAGCAAAGGCCATCAAGTGGTTGCTCTTCTGAAAGCCAGCAGCTGCTGAGGAGTGACAGGCTTTGGAGGACTCCTGCAGGTAGCCTTCCTGCTCAACCTTTCGGCGCATGGTGGAATTCCAGTGGTTCTTGATAGCGTTATCAGTTCTGCAAGAGAAATACATAGGTCTGAGGAGTTCTAAAAACGAGCGTTTCCAATTCAGACAGATTAATGGGAGGGAAACTGCTGTTGGCATTTCTGTTTAAACCTTGAACTGTTCTCCAACCTTTCTCCTTCCCCCATCTTTACAAGTGCTACTCTCAACTTTTCAGGAAAGATGTTTCGTATAAAAGGCAGGAGAAAAGACAAATGGGCTGTCATTGAATGTGTACTTTTAAAAGCAATCTCTAAGCCTTAGGTCCTCAAACTGTAAGAAATTAGTAACTTCAGCTTCACCTCCATCCCATGAGGTGAGGTGACAGCAAAGGCTAATACCCCTTTGAGACCACCCTAAAGGACTCTCAGCATCATCTTCCTACACCTTAATAGCAGAGTGGAGTTTTATTGTATCTCATTGATGGAAAGAAAGACAGTGGTGAAAAGACTAATTTCCAAGCAAATTTACAACTGGCCAACGAGACAACGACAATATCATGGAATATACACAAATCCAGTAAATAAAGCTGTTGGGATTTTTCACGGCTGCAGAAAAACTGAGATTCAAATTCTCATGTACAGGAGTTAGGAAAAAAAAAACCTTAAGTCTGTGAGAATTTTAAGAGTATGCTAAGAAACAGCTATTTGAAAAACATCACCATTACACAATATCTTTGGAAAGGGTGTCTGTGATGTGTGGAATTTACAAAACCAAAAAAAATTTCAAAGGGTTAATTCCTTTTTCTTTTTCCTCTAGAAAGTGAAAGCAGCCTAGGGAATGTCTGCTTAGAAGGCTATTGTGATCTTAAGCATTATATTTAGATCTTGAAGATGTTCCACCAAATAGGAGGATAAAAATGGGAAAGGAAACCTCTCCCTTGCATATATCATTTGCTTAACTACAGTTTATGTTGAGACACTTTTCTACAGAGCAAGGAAGACACAGAACCTCTGAAATTATTTGCAAGCTCTGCATCAGCCTTCAATGAAACAAATATTTCCAGGACCACAGTTTGAGTAAGACAATTTCTCCTGTTTTACACATGGATTTTTAACAGGTCAAAATCACCCGGATTATTCAGGAACAAAAACAAATATTGAATCAGTCTTCTCTTAAATAATTTTGAATAAACAGTCTGGATTTCATGCTGAAGGTATACCCTTAGCTGAATGTAAATTATGTTCCACTTGTAGAGCCTGATCCTTCCCTGTTAAATCAGTTTATACTTTGACAGTTACTGCAAGCACAAATAAGATTCCAGAGGCATATGCACAGGTTGGATCAACTCTGCTATGAGGAGAGGCTGAAGGAGCTGGGATTGTTCAGCCTAAAGAGACTCCAGGCGAACCTTATAGCTGCCTTCCCATACCTCAAGGGAACCTACAGGAAGGCTGCAGGGGGACTTTTCATAAGAGTGTCCAGCAATAAGGCAAGGGAAAATGGTTTTAAACTAAAGTAGAATAAGTTTAGACTGAGTATTAGGAAGAAGTTCATTAGTACGGGGCTAGTGAGACTCTGGAACAACTCGCCCAGGGAAGCTGTGGATGTTCCCTCCCTGGCAGTGTTCAAAGCCAGGTTGGATGAGGCTTTGACTCTTTTTTGTCTAGATGAGAGGCATCCCTGCCCATGGCAGGGAGGTTGGAGTAGATGATCTCTAAGGTCCCTTCCAACCTAAGCCATTCTCTGATTTGAGAGACTGTTACGGTCTTGCTCTAGTTACTGCTTTTTTTTTTACCTATGGCAAAGATTAAAAGCATGTAAAAATAGCATACTGTTCCAAGTACTTGCCAAACAGCACAGTTCCCCACTGAGAAAAATGCACATCAATGTCACTGACTTTCCAGGTTTTGATTCCAAAATGTTTTGACTTATAAAGTGCAGCCTGAGACAACTGAAACAGACTGTTCAGACCTGCAGCTTTTTCCTTTTTTCCTATTTAAGAGCTAAAGGTATATGTCATTACCGTCCAGGCAGCAACTTTGCAATTTCTGCCCATCTGTTTCCCAGCCTCTTGTGTGCCTGGTAAATAATTCTATCTTCCTCTTCTGTCCAGGACGTTTTCTTCACTTCTGGATTCAAATGGTTGTGCCACCTCTCCCTGCACTGTTTTCCAATCCTTCCCTTCAAATGCTTAGCAATGACAGACCAGCGCTTTGGACCGTATTTCTGCACGAGTTCTATTACCTTCAAAGAAGGACACAAAAACTGCCTGTATTTAACGATGCATAATGAATCAATGAAATCTTTCTGTGGTGGAGCAATATTTTCAACAACATTTCTCAAAATTGGCATGGTAAAACTAACACAATTAAGGTCCCCCATTTATACTTTCACACAAAAGGAAAAATCTGGTAATAGTTAAGGCACCTCTAGGCAGTGATTCTGTATACAATGCTGTAAAGCAACATTAATTAATTAATTAATTTGCATTCTAACAAAACTTAGAAAGCAACACACAAATACTAACCATTGATACTGACAGGATCAGTCTGTCTCTGGCCATATTAGAGTTGAGACCACCAAAATCTCTAGGAGTTTTGCCCCAAAGCATGAAACCCACTATTAAAGCATCAAAAGGAAAACTACCTACCCTTTGATCCTCCTCTTTAGTCCATGGACCTTTAATAAGTTCTGGGTTTAGTACCTTCTGCCATCGGTGCTGGCACTGAACATCTGTCCGATTCTAGTGAAATGTAAAATATGCAAAGAAGATCATTCTTTAGGCAAGATGAATGGAGAGTGATAATGCTCTTATCTAGGTACACTTGTTCCCAACATATTTCACTGCCAACTATGACTACTAAAAAACATAGACTGATATAGTAGGTCGGAGAAGAAAGTGCTCAACTCTCAATTTGCTCACTGAAATAGGTAAGATTTCCACCATTTCTGCAGTGATAACTCTGTCTACAAAATTACACAAACTGAATCTTCACCATCTGCACAACGGCTGTCATGCTTTTACATGCAGTATTTCTACAAAAGCCAAAGTGTTCACTAAGCAATTCTTTTCTAATCTACTTAGAATTCATCAAAGCTATTTTTTCTCTGTCCCAAGACATTCTGTTCCAGTTTCATACAGACCATCTACTTTGTAACACCTCATTTTTGTTAATTTGTTATTTTTTTTCCCAAATGTTTCTAAGAAATGAAAGGAAAATTAAAAGTAAGGGTTTGCACAATATTCTGAGGTCCCCAAGTGTGGAGGTTTTGTATCTCCTGCAAAAATGTAACTATAAAGCAACCACTCCCCTTTCTCTTATGTGGAAACCTCTGATAAAGAGTTGTCACTAGAACTGGAAATAAACCAATATCCACCTACAGGAAGGAAATTGGCAATGACCTTCCAGTCTTCTGTGCCATTCTGCTCCACAAGCTTCTTCAGTTTTTCATCCTGAATCATTAAAAAACCCAGACATAATTAATATCACAGTATCTTATAATGCAAATGGCATACATTCAAAAAACCCAAAGTATACATCAATTTCTGTGCCGTAACAATAACGGGAGATGGTCTCTAGAAAATCTTGAGATTTTTCTACTCCTGCAAATTTTGTGTGATGAAGAAGAAAGGCCAATGCACTGTTCTTGCATTATACATTCCCATTTTACTAATCAGAGCAATGTAACTGTTACTCTTGTATTGGATTTACAGAAAAGCAATGATGTTCAGCTGCCAGGCATCAGAATAATAATGAAATTCAGGAAACACTCAGGCACTTATCTGTTTGGGAACCTCCAAAAATCACAGCCTCAGTTTGATGTCCTGCAGGTATTGGGAGTTCCACTAATTTGCTCATGGCCTATCTGTACAATGAATGCACAATAAAACTAATGGCTTTTTTTTGCTCCTGATTACCGTGAGGGAGTTTTGCATACAATTTCTTGAAAAACCAAGAAATTTGGCCTAGTATTTTTAATTATAAGGCCAGAAATATAGATCCTAGAGACAAAAGAAACCAATCTCATGCACTAGGCAAGACTGAGATAGTGTGACAAAGAGAGAACTGCCTGGAGAGATAAGAGGAGGGCAACAACCCTCCCTTTCTCTGATCAGTGCTGGACAGCACACTCCCAGTCCATGTGACAAGAGAGTGGCCATTGGGCTCCAGTGCCATCCCTTCCCCTCAGGCTACACCACATCCACCTCTGTAAGACCAGGCTTTGATTTAAAAAAAAACCAAACAAACAACACAAAACAACAAACAAAACAAACAAAAAAGAATCCTTGCAAGATGTCACCTGCCATTGTTTATGTATCAATATACATCTTTAGAGTGGAGAAAGTCAAAACATAACTTAAGAAGAGCATTAATGTAACTCAAACTAGTTAAATGGCCACAGGACATCCATCTGGCAAAGGAGTTTGATACCACAATTTACCCAGAAAGTCAGCACAAGGGTACCGTGACTAAAACTTGTTCTGACCTTCAGAAGCAAAATACATCTTCAATGCTCAATTTTGGCACTGCTGGAATCCTTTCTTCCAGCTTTTTGTTTCTTTCCACTCAGAACCATAGTGCTGCAATTAAAGTGCAAATTTCAAATGGCACAAAAGGACTGCAGCAGTTTCTGCCAAAGTTGTTTGCTGCTGTGGGACACCGAACACACGTCAGTTCTCACATAGCAACCACTTTCAAACAAAAAGCAGCAGCAGTAACCATCAAGCATTCCTACAGGTGACTCTTAATTGGTTTCTCTAATAGGGATAACACACAGACTCACGCATCTGTAATGTAGACTTTAGTGGACATAAAAAATGGTGTTTGTACATGTTTAAAAGATAAGAACAATCCCCAGAGTTAAATAAAACACTGAACGAAGTGAGAGGGTCTGAAACTTTGTCCTTGTTTGTAAACATGGGACTGTCACTGAAGTTAGTTTGTGAATAAGCAACTCAGAGAAGAACAGGATCCATGTCCTGTCTTTTTACATGCAGAAGATGAATGAACTCAAATTTACCTCTTCACGGGTCCACCTGGTTTTTCCTAAGTGACGTTTTCCAGCCTTAGGAAGCAGACCATCATAATCATGATCATACATCTCAACATCCTCTTCATCATCATCACTGCTATATATACTGCAGAGGGAAACACAGTGAGACAGAGTGGAACATGAGAACTTGAGCTACTTAATTACAAAGCACAAAAAACCCCACTAGAAGCCTTACAAAGGTTACACAGATAAAAGTTTTAAAACTTGCACAACAAGATTTTGTTCTGCATTCTGTTGTTCTAGTATTCTGAACTGGTTCTGCTGTTTTTGGTATCCACAGATACAAGCAAAGGGCTGGCAACCTCAGTATTACTGTGCATGTTTAGACCTGCTCTTACTGTTAGATCAGTGGTGAATTACACATTTGGCAAACTTTCAACCAATGAAGGTTTCAAATTAAAATACAATGTTTGGGACAATAAAGAGAAGCTTGTCCATTACACAAGCACATGTTCAAAATCTTTAACTCGTGCCACACATTCTGAAAAGTATTAACGTTTTCATATGTTTAATAGAGCAGATAGTTATAATGTTCCCCAGTGAAACAGATTGTGTGTAAATACATAAAGTTAACCAATTATAACTTTGTTTAATAATATGGACCCTATATATGAAGGCAAAAGTTTCTATAATTAAGTAAAGCCAGTAAGTGATAGCATTAACATGCTCGAATATAAAATGTGCCTGCCATTTATGGCTCTGGACAGGCAAGAGCTGAGGACTATTAAATTTAATATGTAAGCAAAAAATGATTGAACCCTTTTATACTCTCCATTTCTCTAACTTAAATCTTTATTACCTCTACTCTATTTCTAAATACCTCATACTGTTTTTGAAATACCCTACTACTCACCTAAGCCATGACTAAGGGATTTCCCCAGAGGCTATCTATGGGTAAAAAGGACTCTCACTCTTTTCACAAACAGCACTTGCTCTACCCAGTTAACTAAAATAAAAAGAGAGGGTTTTGCAACAGGAGCTGTCTTTATGGTGGGCAGTATTTTATTTTAAGACAGGAGCGGCAGTTCTGACACTTCAGCCAAGAGATGATAAACCACAAGTGCTAGAAAGGAGACAATATCCTGCTAGGAGACTAAAACCTGTGATATATCTGATGGTATGGTATGCTGTGGCGTGTTAAGGTATGACTAAGGCATTAAAATAAAGTTATTTTGTAATAAAATTATCAGGCACTGCTTATCCCATTAACTTGTTTTCAGGAGATCACTATAAATTAAGATGCAGTGAAGCACAGAGACTGTTAGTCCAGATGCAAACATCTCCCAAATGCAAGATGTTAAACATAGATTCCTTTAAAGAGCACGGGGCTAATCGCACCTTAGATCTTCAACGCTGTTTTCTGGCATGTGCCATGAGAACTACCCTAGACGTAGGACGTTTTTCACGGCCTGCCGTGATTCCGGGGGCTTTCCCCGACCCTCTGGTAGGTGGCTCCCGCCTCCACCCCCTGCCCATCGCCTACAAGGCACCGTAGTTCTCCAGACTGCCTGGCCCGGAGCTTCCCTCCCGACTCCCTGTCCCACCTAACCATTTGGGGAGGGGGTGGGGGGGGGGGCCACCTACCAGAGGGNTTTTTTTTTTTTTTTTTTTTTTTTTTTTCCTGAAGTGACACACAGAGACAGCTGCGCGACTGCCCCTATGCCAAAGGAAGCTTTGTGGCTCTACTTCCAAGTATCATTTTGAGAATGAGTTTCGCAGACAGCAAAAGCCCCGGGTAAGCGTGTGCGGCGTGTCTCGGGCACAGCAGGGAAACACCGCCCCGCACCAGCCGCAGGACACCGGGGGCGAACGGGTTAAAAATGACTGAAATGCGGTGCCACTCATGTAACCGGTTTATTTAAATAACCGGAGCCTTGTTGGCACCGTAGAACTAAGCAAACCTCGCTGTATTACCTGTGATCTCCAGCAGGAGAAAAGGGCCCTGGGATTTCGGGACATTAGGTAGCTCATTCTAGCCAAAAGGGCCCCCAGCGGTATTCCTAACACTTCTTATTTGGCACCTCCAGCCGAACCCCCGATTCGACCCCCCCTCCCCAACACTACCCCGCGCACCTCCCGGGGGTGGGAGGGCGGAGGGTCGGAGCCCCGCGCCTACCCCAGTGTTCCCCCTGTAGCAGCGCTCTGCCGCTCGCCGGGGCAACCGGCTTGTGCAACGATACGCGGAGAAAGAAAGAAGAATGAGAGAAGAAAATAAAATGAGGGGTGTAGAGG
>JAAWXA010000001.1:42524587-42611724 GCA_038090715.1 Florisuga fusca
GTGTGCGAGTGCAGCGGCGGCGGCCCTCTAGGCGGGCGAGCAACCACACTTCTGTCCCCCCAGCAGGAAATATAAAATAAAAAGGACGGCTGGGAAACAGGGGGGACGGGATCTGCCCGGTGCCTGCCGAGCCGCGGGGGATTTTTCTATAGTTCCCCTTGCTGCTGCCAGGCGGTGGATGGTGCCTGCCGCCGCTGCGGCGGGAGAGACGGCGGCTGTCCGATGAGCTCCAGAGAACACTTTTTTTTTTGATACAGAAATGAGTCAGGACGTGAAAAATGGCGAAACATGCAAAGTTCCCAGGCTGCGTTGCTGTTTGAAAAAAAAAAAAAAACAACAAAAAAACCGGGGCTTTGCAGCAGTTTCGGCGCACTCGCCCTGTCCTCAAAGCGCCGCGGCTCATCAGTGAGCCGCCGACGGGGCGGGGCCGCTCCCGGAGAGCCGGGCGGGCTCGGGGCTGTCCCCTCCACCCCCCCTCAGAGGTGGAGTGACCCTCGGAGGCAGGGGCACAGGGTAGTCTTCAGGCGACGTCCGCTATCGCCCTTTCTGGCCTCCCGCTTCCCGTAGGTCTTCTCCGTCTGCAGAGAGCATTCACGGGAGGTGCCGGAGCTGCCTCCCTCAGCTCGGCAGATGCACCGCTTCCTGGGATCACACCTTGTCACACATTAGCCAGAGGGTGCTCGTCATTCCTGCTTTGCTGCTGCCCTCCATTCTCGGTTCTTTTGGACCACCTGTAAAAGGGGGTTGCTGCACCCACTGAGGCAGCATTTGTAGTGCAGGGTGGGGGTGCTTTATATAGTGGCATCTTTGCGTCTTTGCAAAGGGACTTCCCTGCTAGGAAAGATGGGATTTGGGTGCTAACGGCAGTGGGAGAACTGGGATACTGGTTCTGCACCAGGTCAACTTTATATGAAGTGTATGCTGGCATCAGCAGGGAACAAGGTTGCTCAAATTGATCAGATTTTTGAGGTGGTTTTTGTTGCTGTTGTTATGGGGGTTTTTTGTTTGTTTGTTTGCTTGTTTGTTTTGAGTGGGGCGTTTCTTTTTTTTGTTTGTTTTCCTGGAATTTGGGTAGTGAAGGAAATCAGGCAGCAGAGACACGGGAAGACACCTCAGCATCTGCACTGTATCTATCCACAGTTACTGGGTGTTGGGGACATTACATTACATTCCTCTGTAAAAGAAACTGATGCGGATTCAAAGTTGCTCATAGTCCACAAAAATATAACAGTGTGTGTGTGTAAAATGTTGCTTTCATTACCGGTAATGGGAATGACAGAAGTATCATCAGCCATCAGTATGGCTCTGTCAGAGTCCAGTTCTCAATCCTTTACAGAAAACTATTTAAGAGAGATTTCTGAATGCTGCTCTGCTAGTGAGTATGGCTTAAGGAGGCCTGGAGCTGGGCCTGTAGTCCATGCAGCTCTAAGTCTGTGACAGGATTCATTGGATCTGCTGGTAAGAGTGGCAGCAGTAGTCGAACAGAAAATGTTCATGTCACTGAAACAGTGTGGTTATGTTGCCTGTAGTTTCCCACAGAGGTACAAACAAAACTGTACAAGGTTATCTCTTCCTGCTTCTGTAGGAAACATTTTCCCTTGTTGATTTTTGCAAATATTTCAAGGTTAACTGAGACAAATCCAACATCTTCCCCATTTGGATGTAAATTTGCTGAATAAATGCAAAGAATCTATTATTGCTCTCAAGGGAACTGTTAATATGCACAGTTTTCTTCTGAAGGCTTTGTGTTAAACTGCATTTCTTCCCCAGTGACTCAAAAAAAAATTACTTTTTTTCTTCCCACATTGAAAAACATACTTGGTTTGTAAGAACATTTAGAATTGCAAATAAAACACATTTTTACGTGTTCAAAATAGAGAAATGATACTTGCACTCCAATTTTAAAGATAAGTCTTCCCCAACTCTACATATGTAAAACCCAGTAAAATCAGTAAGGCGTGCTTGTGCACTCCACGGGTGTTTATTTATTTTTAATGTTTAACTTTTAGCTAAAAATGCAACACAAATCGGGTATTTTTTCTGCCCTGAGCATTGTAGCCTGATGCAGTTTATAGTGCAAGGATTCTTTATAATATATCCTTGCCAAAACCCTAAAGGAAATCACCCTCCTGCATCTGAACTTAGAGATCATGTGCCCTAGATGTGCAGGAGGAGACTTCTTCTTATATTACTCTTCCAACTTCATTAATTAGTGATGTGTTTGAGCCTATTTATAGTGATTGCATCAACTGACGGTAAACAGTGTAAATTCATTTTCTCGTGATCTACTTACGCAAATTATGTAAGTAATTTACTAAAAGTAATTATAGAAATGGTAAGTACACAGCAACTTACTTGATCTCCTGCACCTCCACTACAAACACGGACCTCAAAATGGAGTTAAAAACATGTAAAGAAAGTTTCAAGAATCCTAGTTTAACATCAAATCCATGTCTTCATCTTTAGTGTTAAAACTGTGATCTGCTGTTTAGCTGGTGTGACTTGGGCTGAATATTACCAACATAAGTTAACCAGGCATAACCAAATAGAAAGGAATCATTAAAACAATTTATCTGGGAGAAGAAGAACAGTGAGCCTGGACACTGGGATTTTCCAAAGAGATAGGAAGGAGCTGTATAAACTCTTAAAACTCTGGAAAATCCCACAAGCAATCTCTACTTATGCGTTGTTGCTACTTTTGCTGAGCTTATCAGAATCTGGAAGGAATACTGTGAAATCATTGTCTAAGTACTTATGTGATCACACGCACAGTTTTTCTTTTTGCTATCCCAAGCATTGCTAATAGCCACCTTTCTTTCCCTTTGGTCTGAAGGCGTCTTAGAACGCAAGAAGCATTTTTATAAATGCATGTTGATATGTGCTTTTTTGTTTACTTTCTGCATTTATCTCAGATTGTGCAGTGAAAAACAACAATCAACTTTCACTTTTTTAGTTTCACTTTTAGACTGTAGTTACTGTAAAGTGTCAAGTGCATCTGTGGTAGTTTTATAATTGAAAATCAGATGTTTTTTTTATATTTTGGCCAGAAATATTTTCAAGAAATATTGTTAGCACATTTGGAGCAAAATAGAAAGGCATGCTTTCCTTCCGTGAGACTTCCTAACATCAGCTCCTCGTAAGAAAAGATAATCTTGATTAAAAAGTCTGGGGAGGGAGGCAGGTGACTGGTGTTTAATTCCACTTGCGTCACATCTCATCACTTAGAGCCACATATTTAGACAGATTCCCCTAAGCTATATAAATGATGTCCAATTATGTGCATCCGTATTTTTGTTCCAGTTACTGCAGTGTGTGAGCTCCAGGCTGGGGCTGCATTGCTGCCTTTCTGAGGAGTACCTGCCTCCGAGGCAGCTGGATGTGCCACACCTGCCTGGGGACTGAGAACAGCAGACGTGCAGGTGTGAGTGGCAGCCACCTGCCCTGCTGAAAATGGACATTGTGTAGACCTGGTTAGGCCAAGAGAAATGGCAAACCGTGAGGCATCCACACCATCATTACCATGTTTTATTGCAGCCAGGCTGAAAAGCCAGAGAAAGGGTAATGAGCTGAGAAGAAACCTTTTCAGCAGCTGGAAACAAGAGCCCCTCCTGGCTGAACCATACAGAGAGCAATGGCATGGGCTGTGATCTCTGTGCTGGCTGCCCTTCTCCATCAGCCTTGCAGCACATCTGTGTGTTTAGAGAAACGAGGAGGTGCTCCTACTCCAGCTGTGGAGATGACATAGCCTAGATCTCCAGGTTTGCACATCTGGTTTCAGCACATGCAGTTCTAGAGCTCCCTAGACTGCTGTTACCCCGTGATTCTTCTGGAGCCCCTGCACTGAAAAACTGCAGTGTCTTCTGCTATAGAACTGGAGTGAGACAGCAACAATTCAAACTTAGTAGCTGACTGCATTATTTCTTTTTATTTATTTAATTTTAAAGTGTAGTTTGCCTTAGCCAATAGGGATCCAGTGCTAAGGTCAGACTGAACCAATTGACATTTTATGTTATTTTATATTGGCATTACCAAGAGAATAAGAGATCTATTTCCTTTCTGGTGTAACATCTAGATTTTCCTGATGGCAAAGTCCTGCCATTTTAAACAGTAAAGGAAAATCAAGAGGGACCTGTGCTGTTTCTAGGACAAAGCTTTAAGTTATAGCTATATGATACAGAATGAAAGGAAGGGACATAACTTGATGAAATTAGGATCTTGAGTGAGGCAGCAAAGATAAAACTTACACTCTTCAGCAGAGGCTCTTTTTTTTTTTAAACCCTCTTTGTTTGTGTATGGCTTGGAAGGAGAGCAATGCCTGAGGCCTTCCAACTGCAAAAATAGAGTGCTACAGGAACTGAACATATGTTGTACAAAAGCTGTTGTTTCATTTGTTCTGAAATGGCATGATATATAGTAGGTGAAAAATGAGTCTTGGGGCAAGTGGCCCCAGTTCTTGGACACCAGCAGAACCTCTTGTCCAGTGAGCTCCCTAAGCCCGGTGGGCTCCATGGTGCTCTGAGTGCATCGTTCTCAGAGAAAAATATCTCCCTTCCATGTAGAAACCTGCATCACCACACAAAATTTATTTTTCCTTTTTAAAGCACAGTACTAACAATGAGAAATATTTACTGCACGTGCAGCTCTATCTTTTGAACCTGTATCAGGGCAGTGACATTGAAAGCAACAGAAAATGAACAGTATGGTGGGGTATTGACATTTTATGTTATCAGCATACCTGGAGCAATATATCCTTTTCACCTACTGTTGTCACACAGGAGTCTGTGTGATGTCTTGCCTTTATTTTATTGATAGCAACTAGTATTTCAAAGGCAGTTGTGGTGTTTATTTGTTTATTTTAAACATGATGTGTTAAAAATATTAGAAAAATTTGATTAATAACAGAGGACAGGGCAAATAAATATAAACATATGTAAATAAGTTTATTTTCTTAAGAGATTCATTTAAGCATACTCATATGTCAAGAAATAGCAATATGCCTTTCAAAATGATAAAGTAAACCCTATTCACAAAAGAAGTGATTTGCTCTATGTACATGGTTTACCTAGAAGGGTGTGGTTACTATAATGTATGCCTGGCTGGCAAGCAGAGAGGCTTTTGTTCTGTAGCTGCTTTTAAAAGTGTCCTCTGATGGAGCTGCACCTTTGCACTGATTTAACAGAGAATTTGGCTTGCTTCTTCTCTCCCATTTTCACTCTCGTAAATGAAAAGCAACTCCAGTGATGCTTCTTCAGGTACTATTGATATACCTGGCTGCTCCTGGAAGCAGAGCTCAATCTATAAACCTTAGCTGAGGTAGTTTAGCTGAGGGAAAATGTGTTTAGTCATTTACTTGTGTGATGAAGAACATAGCAACCAACTGCTTATGTTCACCCTTTTTTCACTGTCATGCCACTGGGGAGGCCTCATTCCTCTTCACAACAGTCTTCCTCCCAACTTGTTTTACTGACTTGGTACACTGGAAGGAAATGTGTTTGATTTGCACTGGTTTAAATAACAGGGTGGGCAGACTGGTCTTGTGAAGCCCATTGTCTGTAAAATTCATTAAATTCTCCTTGTACCGGAAGATATGTAGAGGTGATGTGTTGCCTTCTGTGGCCCTAACTCACTGCAGTCTTTTCTTACAGGTTTCCTTTTAAATGTTGACCTGTTAAGCCCATCTTGTAGATTTGTCATGGGCACTTACACCACACACAAACCCTATTTCCCACTTAGTCCATTGTCATCTTATTAAAATCCAGTATTTTATTGGCTCATGACCTTCCCCCTCTCAAACTTTCTCCCAATGTTGGATTAACTAAATATTGTGGAGAGGAATCAATCCCTTCCTTCTTTTTTTCATGTTCCTTTTCATGTACTCTGTTACTGTGGTAGCTTAATGTAGGCTAGATTGTAAAGCTTTTAATTTCTCACTATGATTGCCACATCCTGAGGCCATGTGTCACCCCTTTCTGTAATAGTCAATAGGAGGTGGCAAAATATTGGCAAGAAAAGAAATTTTTTCAGGCCAAGTCAGAATTAATCACCTCCCTTTTATACCTTGCATCCCTTATTACCCACTACTGTTCAGGAGCTAGTCAAATGATGTTTGCAGTAAGGCTGGGTATACAAATAATGCTGTGGTCCTTCCTGTCTTCCTTGTGCCCATAAGTAATGCCATTTAATTCAGTTAAGCTACTCCTATGTTACACTATTAATTTTGAAATAAATTTGCTGGATCCTAACTAGAAGCAAGACTAAGTGGTTAAATAGATGATTGCTATCACTTAGACAGAACTGAAGCAATCACTATGTTACTAGTGATCATTTGTGTCCAGCAAATTTTGTGGATCTTGTTTGAAAAGTCTTTCACCAAATATTTTTTTTTAGCAATAACTCTTCAAATTCTGTGTAACATTGCATCTGCATTCATTTACATGCCCTAGTTTTCCAGGGTTGGAAATGCTTCAAGGACCTGCAAAAATATTTCCTGAGGTACCTTGTAAATGTCAATTGACAACATTTAAGAAACTTGTGGTTTGAAAGCTCAACCAGATAGGAAAAGGATAGTTGAAAGTACTGAAAAGGTTTATGCTCAGCTTCCCAAGCAGAGGCCACCTCAACAGTGCTTGGTTTTCTTGAGGTATTTGAGACTGTGTTTAGTTTACATGGCAAGGTTAGCCTGAAAGTTATCTTTGGTGGCTAATTACAAAGAAAAAAGTTGGTCCTGTGGATTGGTGACATCAGTGAGCAGAAAACCAGGCCTGTGGCCGGTGACTTGCTGACAATGCTCAGCTTTGAGAGCTCTGCTGTGCAGGAACTACAAAGAGAAACTGTGAAAATGAAAACAGCTTTAAGAGACAGGTGTCAAAGTGGAATTTTCTGTGCTTTCCTTTACTTGTCCCTTTAGTGAAGGCTAGTGAGTTATATAGAAAATGATACTTGGAAGACTCTTTTGTTCATTTCTTATTTAGATACTCTGGTCTTTAGCTGTGCACTGTATCATACATGTAAAAGAAGGCATTAACTTTTGCATTCACACTTCCAGTACCTTCATTATGTTCATTACTAATGACTGCATTTTCTGGACCCACTGGTGTTTGTATCCCTATTCTTTAATGTTTTATTACTTCTGTTTTGTGCTTCCCATATGTTTCCAGGGAGAATGCCCTTCTTTCTTTTACCGGTCATGTTTCTGCTTGCTCTTTCTATGTATGCCAATTAAAACTGAAGGCTAGGCTTGTGCTTCCCCTCCCCATGGCAGAATGTGGTTTTCTCTACCTCTCACTTGTGAAAAGTAGGCCATCTACTGTTGCTTTCAAGTATGGATTAGGGATCAGCCAGCAAGTGGCCATATTATGCATATAACTTCGAAGGAGGGCTTTCTAAGTGCCTATTCTGTCTATAGGTACTTCTTATTTTGCAGGTGTAGAGTGATGCAAAAGTCTCCCCAGTAAACTTAAATCTCATTTCTTTTTTTCCTTCTTTTGAATAGTAACCAATATATTTGGGTCATGTGTTTAGCTGCCATACACTTACAGTTTTTAATTTTGTAAAATAGGTGTGTGTTTAGGTTTGTTAATCTCAGAGTTTTTTCCCAAATGGATGCTTTTCATAGTTACATATCACGCACCTTTTCCCTTTCCCATCCTTACTGAAGTTGGAGGGCAGGAGATACCCAGCAAATTGTTTAAACAACTATTTATTAACAGTTTTTGTCAGTTTAACACATTTTTGTTGTATGGTGATTGTTGGTTTGGTTTTGGTTATTATTTTTCTTTTCAGTGTGGTTTTGAACAGAAAATTTACTTTAAAATTTGAATCTTGATAGCACACATATGTCTTCTCTGTATGTCTTCTGAGTCATATCTGAATAGTCTACTGACGAAAATGAGCTCTGGTGTTGTCAGCACCATAAAACACAAAGAGCTGTGAAAAGGGAGCTGGCACATCTTCTGTCTGTTGTACCATCAGGTCAGAAGTTGGGTTCTGATTCCTCAGTTATTTTTGGAATTGCTACAGAAACTGAGCATTGAGAGTGCTTAACTTCTGTCATGGGGAAACTTGCTGGGGAGGGCAATTGTTTGGATTTCAGTTTGATGGGGATATTATTGACAGATTAGAATCAGATGCAGCTAAAGACAGCTTTTCTGGTCTGCACTTTTAGGTCAAAATTGTATACTTCTTCCTTTCCTTCCGATGCAAATTGGCTGAGAGACTTGTCATCCAACATTACTATTGGAAAAATTTTCCTTTATATAGTCACCTATTAGTCGTAAGTCTGTAATAAAATATTTACAAATTAGTTAATTAAGAATAAATCATGAGTATAATATTTTTATTATGTTCCATCTGTTTTTTGTTCACCTGCAATCATATATGATTTCTTAGTGCATTGGCTCTCCTTATGTTTCTACATGGAACTTTGATTAAATGTTTTTATTCCAGTTTTAGGTAAAATGCAATTTTCCTCTGGGAAGTGATTTTTTTAAATACACCCACTTTACATAAGCATAATTACAGAACAATCCCATCTTCTCCAGTATCTGACTCTTTAAATCAGTTGCTAAAAGAGAGGCAGCCTTGCACTGTGTGTGATTGTTGTGCAAAAGAAATAGAAAAAAAAAGTAGGTAAAAGTACCTTTCGTAACTCTGAGAACGATAAAACAAGGTGTATCTTTATTACTTTGTGCATAGAAATATAAGACAAGTAGAGGCAACTCATTTTCTTAAGACAATTAGGGAATCAGCTAAATTGCTGGGGAGTGCATATGAATAAGTAAAGCATCCATCCTGACTGATCTATCACTTGTCAGGTGTTGTTTTAGTTTGATGAGGAGGCCAATGTCTACTTATACCCCCACTCTCTGCCCACATGTAATTGGAGAGGACTCAACTCTCAGGGTGAGGTACTAGAAGCCAAGAGTGGCAACACACCAGCTAAGAGCCATTATGAAGCTGTGAGAAATGACTTCTTGATAGAAATGTAGTGGCTATGTTATTACAAAGGAAGGGGAATTAAAATTAACCTTGGGTGCCCTAAAGCTGGATGCGCTAAGCTAACAGACAGACAGACACAAAATATTCTTTCCTCTGAGCTGCCAGTGCCTTCTAGAGGTCAAGAATAACTCTGAAGGTATTTACCCTGTCTTAGAACAAATGTAAATCTGGAGGAGATTGGAAAAGAACTCAGAAGTGGTTTTAATGTTTCTAACATGAAGTAGTCAATGACAATGTCCAAATGGTCCATCTCCAGCTTTCAGAGTTAGCCAAAAGAATGTCATGAGCTGATTACAGGAGCTGCTTTGTCAGAATGCTTAAACATGGACATAAATTCTTTGTCAGTTCATACTCCACAACTTCCTTTGACGATGCAACAGTGGGGGACAAAAGCATTCAACTTAAGTGGATATGTATTGAACATATTTTCAGCAGCAACAAAAAATCATGGTATTTTTTAACTTCAGATATGTTGCAGCTTCACAAGCAATAGAGGCAACATTGCTGTCTCTGTTTAATTGTGCAGGTTTAGGTACTAAAGATAATACTTCAGCATCTTTTGTAGAAAAGTACTTACAAGATTATGCTGATACAATTTTCCTGTGATTTTGCAGACAATGTTCACCTTTGCTCCTCACCTGAATTCTCCCTAAATCTAAAGGTTTCAGAGACAGATGGACATTGTCAATATCATCTGTACAACCTCTATCTTCTGCCAATAGATAGGCAGGTAGACAGAGTTTCTTCTAGCATCAGTCACTGATATGACTTTTCTGAGAAGTCTGTTTTATTTAGCTGACACAACAGGAGCTGATCTGCATGTAACTGTGCCAAGGAAGGATCATCTTGTCTGCACATTTCTTCCAGTCTCTGTCCTTGCTTGAGGATATTGAGGGGTGGTGATAATGCGGTAGAAATTATATCTTGTCAAAAAGATTTGAAACCTTTCCCTATAAACCATGGTCCTTTTTTTTTTTTTTTTCCCCTCCAGAGTAGTTCCTCTGGAATTCCCCAGTAGGAAGACATACTCTTAACCTTCATAGTGACATTTTAGTTGTACTTGGCAACCACACAGTTCATAAGTATTTTGGCTAATAGTCTATCCCAGCTGGCTATGTTCCTCCCTTTAGTGCACCAAGATTGATATCCACTCTTCTGGTCTTCCCAGACAAAGCTGGTATTATTAGAAAATCACCTTTTTTTTTTGTTTTGTTTGGGTTTTGGGGGTTCTTTTTTAGTGCCTTACTAAAGTATCAGAATTCAGAGATTCTCTGGCTTTTTTTACATGCTGTAGGCTACTCTAGGAATACTGGGGTTTTTCAGCAGTTTCTAAAGGCCTCAGGGCCATCCTGCCTTCTATTTTCAGTTTCCTCTGCAGGTTTTAGGGATTACCCTAAACCTATAAAATAATATGCTTTTTTTTTTTTTGCTTGTAGACAGTGATTAAGTACTGTTTCAAAAGGCAGGGAGAATTTTGTTTATTTTATTACTATTTACTCTTCAAGGTTCTGGTCAGGCAAATGTAGTTTTGTTGGGTTTGACTTGCCCAAAGAGATTTGCCTGTAGATTTTCTTGACCCCGTGGTGCCTACACTTTCTTCCACATGATAAATATATTGAGATTTTGCTCCTGTAGCTGTATGGCAGGTTGGTATATCGATTGTTTTCAAAACTTTCTGTAGGACAAAGTCATGTTTGGCTTTGGAATGGTTTTCCCTAGTACACTATGACCAGAAGTCCTGTGTAAGAAACTAGTAATGAAAGCTTCACATGCTTTCATATAAGAAAAATTACCCTTCTTCTGGCATTTCCTACATTTTGCATTTCAAGCACGCCTGTGATCAGGATCAGTCTTTAAGTACTGCCTACTGCTTTGATGACATATACTTGCTATGGTGAACTGTGTCCTTTTATTAGTTAGAAATACTTTCATAATGTCTGTCTCAAATACTTCATTGGATGGCTGACTTCTGATTTCTTAGGGTCATCTCACTAGTGTTCTTTAGAGTGCCAGTGCTGTCTGACTAGAAAGTCATCCATCGTTTCTTTTCAGAAATAATAATTATCAATTGAGACAATTATTATTGTCTCAAATTTAATTATTCTCAGAGAATACATTACAGCTTGGCAAATACTTCACAGTCTCTCTTTGGCTGTATTACCATCATAGAAAGCTTTATTAGGACACAAAATTATAGTTAAGTTTACTGAGGCTTTCAAGCCTTTTTTTTTTTTCCCCCAAACAAATGTTTGCCCATTCCTACTCTGCTGAAACTGAGGATTCTCTCCCCTTCTCTCCTTTAATTGTCCATGTGTTAAAACCTTGTAGACAATTCCTTCCATTCTGACTATTCTGTAACTTCATCAGCATTTTAGTGCTTTGGAGTACAAAGGCCAGATCTAAGTTTTCATCTTTACAATAACTGAAGTTGTTTAGCTTGACATTTCACTGGAAGGCAAGTTAGAAAAAACAGTGCAAAACATGGTATAAATTATATTCCTTCTGTTCAGCCTGACTTGTATTAACTTGTATTTATTTAGCTTTAACTATCCTTTTGGGATAAAATTTATATGACCCACACATTTGAATTCATTTTACTGCATCAGTTTAACTGAAAATATAATATTAAAACTAAACTTTTAATACAGACAAATCTCACTAGTGATATATCAATAACTCTGTTTACATTAATTTAAACGTCCTAGTTATGTACACTTCTCAAGGTACTGAGTTAGAAAAACAAGCCAAAGTACTTTGAGAAGTTATTAGATACATCCTAGAGATGAGAAGTGGCTTACTTAAGTGTTTATTGATTAGTTACTTTATTCCTGTGCTGAGGTTTGGGCATGCAAACTACCATTCTAAAGTCTCTCTTAAGAGTGCTTGAGAGGATGTAAGAGAGCAAAGTGGTGTAAGAAAC
This sequence comes from Florisuga fusca, assembly GCA_038090715.1. Classification (NCBI taxonomy): domain Eukaryota; kingdom Metazoa; phylum Chordata; class Aves; order Apodiformes; family Trochilidae; genus Florisuga; species Florisuga fusca. The sequence continues at coordinate 42,536,505 of JAAWXA010000001.1, forward strand.
AGGGCATTAGATACTGATAGAAAAAGGTGTGTACATTCGTGTATATGTTAGTATATGCATCCGTTTAGACAGGATTCAGACTCAGATGTAACCCTGAATTTATTGTTAGTTCTTGAACAGGCTCCTTGCAGGATGTTGCATGCCTACTTCTGTTTATAGCAGAATCTAAAGCATTTTTCTAATCATCTAAATGAGAGCAGGACAAAGCCCAGAACATAACACACGAAGCTCAGACCAGGAACAAATCCCACAGGCACGAGTGTGCCTCAAGTGTGATCTTGGCACAAGTGTGATCCCTCAAGTGTTATCCTGGAGTTGCTGAGCTCACTTATCAGACTAAGAGCTTAAAGAGAAGGGGACTGCACGCTGCCATCAGTCTGTCAGACCCAAAACACGCCATTGAGATTCAACAGGACCAAGGAATAATAACATTGCCATTTCTTTAAGGACATCGCTAAACTTAATCCATTAAGGTTCATGAGAGTCACAGAAGGGATCATGATATAAATCAAATGGAAAGCTACTGAAGCAAAAAAACTCTTTGAGAGATATCTTTCTTTTAGAATAGTTTCTTTTGCTCCACTTCCTACTTTCCACACAGTGGAAGCCAACAGGGAAGAGACAGCCCTATTCATTTTTACCAAACTCTACAGATTCTTACTCCGTAATATTTAGGTATTTTGCTAAAAGGGAAGCAAACCGTAAACTTTTTTTTTTAAGTCCTAAACCTCTCTGACCTGAGAAAGTTCAGCTTGGGTTTTCATATCAATGTCTAGGTCTGCCTCTTCCTGGAATACAATGCAACACGAAGGATAATGGTATCAGTGTCACCCATACAAGTAAGACCTGATCAAATAAGGTGGAACTTCTTTCATTTAAATTATTCCAAAGTCTTTTCTCTTTAGCACTTACTCACAACAAATGCCTAAACTATTTGTGAGAAAAACTTTCTCGTTGGTTTTTAATATTCTCATCTTTCTGTTGAGGCTCAAGAGATCTCAAAACACATGAGGGATCTCTAAACAAGCGAATATCTGATATAGAAAAGCAGCAAAGAAAACAAAGCATGAAAAAAACTGCATTAAATTAATCTTCATTTAAAACAACAGAGAGAAACATACCATCCTGTATTTACTTCTTATTCGTTCAAAGTACATGTACAGCAATGCTCAGAGGCTCCGTTACAAATGATAATAATATTAATGTGGGTCCTTATCTGAGACCTGCTGAAGACAGTTAAAGGCCTTCCATTGATTCCAGGGGATATTAGATCAGGCCTTTTCAGAACATATTTTGGTCAACCCGTGTCCAACCGTTAGTTCATATGGGAGAAAGGAGTTTTATCTCCCTTCTGCAGTCTGGGCTTCTATCTGCAGAGTGACATCCAAGCAAGTGATCCAAACACAAGAAAAGCCCAGGCTGTCCCAGTGGTGAAGTACAGAGGGTGTGGCAGTTTTTAAAGAGTCTCAACACAAGGACACAGGGGAGAGAAAGACAGCGTAGGGGAAAATAAATCACTGAGGAAGACTGGAAGTTAAAGAAATAGAGAGGTATAAAAGCAGTTCTTCAGTTTTTCTAAACCAAAAATAGTCCAGTCATGTTAAGACGTGAGCAGGTGGGAAAGTACAGCTTCGCAGTTTTAAAATTGTGTATTGTTTTTCAGCTATGACACAAAAAGGAGTTAGAAAAAAGTGAAAAATGTTCCAGCAAGTTTTGAAGCAGGAAGGAGACCATGCCAAATTATTGCTGATGTTCAGTCTTTACAGGTGTGCTTTCTCCTTCACCTTGACGGGAAATCCCCTCATTTAATCTCCTAGAATGTAGCAGAATGATTGTAAGCAACTTCCTACCGGGTGTCCCTTTCTTCTCCTTTTCAAGCCGTGGCGAGGCAACAGGAATTAAGACCCTGCAGGTTTCAGCACATGGATGAAATTGTATCCAGCTCGCACAGCATCACTGGCAGGAGGGTTTTGGAGGGACTCTGGCAGCCCTGTCTAAGGAAACATTTGGCAGAGATGGGTCCAGCATAAGATGTTCGCAGTGACTTGGTCTTCCTCTGAATACTTTCTCCCACTCTTCTCAAGAAATCTTGCTGTACTCTTAAAGAACCATCTTACACCTGGTGCATCTTAGCAGGGAAGTGCTTACTGTAAGTGGGGTGGACATTTGTTTCACATTACTTTAGAATGAAGATGGGATTCATAGGGAAAACTGCCTTTGGAACTATCATATCTTTCCCCCTTTATACAAAAAGAACTAGGTATTAATATCTCTAGTTGCACATTTTATTGTCCAAAAACTGAAATGGTCCCCAAAAGTGGAAAGTATCCTTATTATCAGATTCCTTCAAAAAGTTTATCAGAAAGTGACAGTTTTTCTGACACAAATATTTTACAGTATATTTAATTTTTAAAATATTTTGAGTTTTACTAGTTATTAATAGCTTCCATGTGTTGTTTTAGTTTTCCTTGCCATTTCACTTTTATTTCATTCATATTTTTACTTTTTTAAATCTTTCTGTTAGTACTAATATGATGCCTCTATCCTTTTAAACATTAGAAAGTATAGCTTTGTATTGCCAAATGAAAATAATGAAGCAGAAACATTCCAATGCTTAGTGTTGTGATGCAGTTGTTTTGATGCTTCCCCAGAAATCTTTTTGGAATTTGTTTTGTAGAGTGAAGCTCAATATTGAAATGGAGATTTTGAATCAAATTTTCAAAATCTCTTTGCCCTGAATTTGGAAATGCAATTTCTTCTTGTCTGGCATTAAGATGATAATTTTCTTCTTAGTCTTTGTGTGATATGCATGAGATTAGAAATTCTTCTTGTCTCTTGTTTTCATTCCTCTTACTCCACTTATTCCTATTGTAATACTACAGCCATCAAACCAACACTATTTCTCTTCCCCAGTGTGTTCCCCCGACTGCCTGTGAGTATACTTGAGAAATTTTTCTCCTCCTGTAGGAGTTCAGACTCTGGAAGACTGAAAAAAACCCACCCTAAATAGTTGGGAAAAAACAGGGCCACATCTTACACCATACATTTTGGTGAAAGCAATAATATCTATTTTTTCATGACTTATAAGCACAAGGGACAGAATGGGAGATGAAGACTTCAATGAAATCTCATATTAATTGCAAACATACCACAAAAGATATATACATCGTAATATTTGGTAGCAATTCACACATACATTGCTACTTGTGCACATGCAATGAAAGCATACTGCATATTCTTCTGGCACTGTAATTTCAAAATATGAATTGTTGAAGAGGTTGTTATAAATATAGAGGAAAATATTCCATTCATTTTTATTAATTTTTTATTATCATTCTTGTTTTTCACTTTTTTAATGCACACTAAATAAATAACAAATGAAATATTTGATTAAATTGAACTAAATAAGTTAGAACAAGCCTTGATAAAAAATATTAATTATTTTGTATTAATTTCCATCTCTTTAGATTTTTACTCTGATGAAAGATATAATTAAAGATTTTTCACCGAAGTTCTGATCCAAAGCTTGTGAAAGGTAACAGGTACTATCACAGTTTCATTAAAACTAATTAGCAAGGCTCCTGCAAGAAGAGGAGCAAAATTCTGAGCATGGTAACTTGTCTGAGTTTTGCAAATTCTACTTGTTTAGAAATTAGAATTCCTGTTCATGCAAGTACAGCCTGTAAAATGTAATGAACAGAAAGATGAGTGGAAATCTTGAAATGCTTGTTCAATTCAATTAAAATATTTTCATGTGAATGTGCTGATTTTTTAAAAGGTTTTGCAAGAAATTACCAAGTGGCCTATAATTTCTATTTTCATATTCTACATACTGATATACAAAATAGACGGGGAATTCAGTGCTTAATATTTTAGCTTTTGCTGCCATCCAAAACTTCAAGGCCTAAAATAAATGTTGAGATTTCATCAAAACTGATATTCACAGCATATTTCAGTCTCAAAAATGTAATCTAGTATTTAAATTTTCCGGCTGATCTGGGATGAAACCAAGTGTTGGCATCTCAGACCCTCACAGGAGGTTACAGTTCCAAGCTGCACATTGGTGGCCCCCTTTCTTTAGTCACCCACAAGGCTTATCATAGACAGCTGTCTTGCTGAGGCCGGTGGAAATTTTGCCATTGAGTGAAACAGGATGATAGATAAAAACTTTACTTTCTGTTTAATATATGCACGTCTTTCTTAGCTTTTCCTTTTACCTCACCGCCCTTCTCCTCTCTTGCATCTCTCTTTTCACACTGGAGAGACCAAACTCGATAGACCAGTATGGGCTCCCACTATGTGCAATGGGGGCTTTTCTTTTGGGCTCAGTATGTCTCTCTGTAAATAAGAAGTGTCTTATGGCTGTGCCCCTCAAGGACCTATCTCTCTGTGATCACTATATGTTCCTGTTATGTGAATTTAAACTGATTCTGACCAGCCAGCAGGAAGGAGAAAAGAGGAAGGACGCTGGTGCGGTTATGGTGTTAGCCAGAGCCTCTGGGGATGGAGGTACATTTCCCTGTTCTGCCACAAATGGCTGTGGTGGCCTCAGGCAAATTACTTGAAGTGCTATACAGGTCCCTAAAATGTTAATTGGGCAGCAAAACACTACTATGAAATTCACACAGTCTTGAAATCACTGCTGAGCCTGCCCTGAAATTCATCAGGCCTCAGCTTTTGTTTCTCTCTTTTGCCTGTGTAAGAAATGCCTCAGTGTGAGGTGACCAAACAGCTCAGCGCCTGGCTCATGCCTGAGCTTGCCTGGTCAAAAATCCTTGGCACTTCCTCACCTACCTCCTGTGAGGGACAGGGCCTGACCAGCAGATTCACCTTGGTCCCAGCCAAGGGCATAGCCTGTGTCTTCACTGTAGGTTATTATGGCACTGTTGAAGTGAATCCCCTGATCACCCTGCCCCACTAGGAACATACCTGGTGCTCATTGGCTTTCAGTAGCTGGTGCCAGACTACAGTTTCTTGCAACTAAAACCTCCTGAAATGCTCATCAGTTGGACATGGGGTCCTCAACATCAACCAAGTCATGCAGCAAACCCATGCCTGTTGTGTGGCTTTATTTGCTGATGTAGACACTGAGGAAGAATTAGGTGTAGAGATGCTCAACTAGGTGCCTTTTGTACCCAACCTTCCATTGCTTTGCAGCTCAGTTCCTCACCCAGGAATGAAGCTGTCAGAAGTTTTCTACCTGTCCTATAAGTAGTAACTGGATTTCATCCTGTAGCTGTAAGACAGGTGTTACCTTGCTTGAGTAAAGATTAAATGAAAAGAAAAAGAAAAATTCTCCTGTCAATGAACATGTAACAGCAAATTCTGTGCTTAGTTAAATATACGTAATAACTTAGATCTTAGAATTTTCTTCCTCTACTTAAACCTTTGTAAAAATAGTCAGAAAACCCCTTAGTCTGATCCAATTTTTTTACTAAAAGGCAGGGAAATACTTTTCTGTTTCTCCCAATAAGATGGCTGGGGAGGATGGGAACTCAGCAATCATTCTTCAGTATCTTATGAACTTTTACATTTCCCTGTTTTTTCTTAAGTGAACTCATCTCCACACCTACTTTCTCACAGGTGTATTTAACTGATGTACATTTGACCTCAATTCTCACCCCTGTTTGCACTCTGCCACTGTCAGGTGGCTGGTCTAACTTCTCCAAAACTGTCTTTCTGTCTATATTGTTAAAATATTTTATTTTCATATCCTGACTCTCCTGGGGGTAACTTTGAAAAAAAAAAAAAAAGAAAAAAGAAAAGAAAGAAATACAGCCTTTCTTTTATCAAGAAAAGGTATGCATTTTGAGCCATATTTACTAATCTCTGATAAAATCTTGAGAAAAGACAAGGTAACCGAGGTCTTTAAGCTCCTCTAGTTAGTGAGGGGGAGCAAAAGTTTCAACAGAGCTGTAAATAGAAAAAAATGTTAAGATTTTTTTAGTTTTTAAATCTTATGCAGTACCTCTTTGAGGGAGATGAAAACAGGGGTAGAACTCTGGCATCATAATTCTTGAATGAGTGATATCCAAGTGACACTGATTTTCCACATTTGTTTTTAGCTCCAGGAAAAAAAAAAAAAAAATCTCAAAAAAGCCAGGTACCCTTTCTAAATACCAGTAAAAATTACTATAGTGGGTTCCTTGGGTACTTGGGTTCCTTACTCCTTGACTAGCTGAGTAAGACTGTTTTTTTTCCTTGGTTTCAGAATTGTAGCATAGATCATTAATGAAATGGATTAAAACCAGTCTTTTTTTTTTTTTTTTACCTTCTCCCTTTTAGAGAAGACAAGGGCTGTATACCAAATATCTAGCCAGGTGCATAGAAAAGCAATATATAGTTTCAATATGAAAATGACCACCTCTCTGCTTCAGAACCCTCGGACATATATGTATTATACTATACAATCTGGCATGATGTGAGATGCGAGAGTCATACAAACCAATTCTCTCCTTCAGGCAATTTTGGATTGGGCCCTTGGTTGCCTTTTCTGAATTGAGCACTGTCTCATTCAAAATCCTTGAACAAGTCACTTGGGGAAATCTTTTTAAAAGTCCCTCACATTTGGGGTTCTTTTTATGTAGCCTAATTTAGACACCTGCTGATGAGTTTTTGAAGCCAGACAACCGTAAACAGAGGCATGCAAAGTCAGTGAATACTTTTGAGCCCCTTCAGCCTTACATCTATATGGCTGATTAATTTCTGGTGTGGTCTGGGAGGCCCAGAGGAGTTACATCAGGGCTAAATTGCAAAATTTAAATTTTTATTTATAAAATTTGTTGAGTATTGTTTTGTTTTGTTCTGTTTTTTCAGAAAATCTGATCAAGATCTTCAACCTGTAAGGACTAAAGGTAAGCCCTCAATCTACACATATATCTCTCTATGAAATATGGCTTGCTTTGATGAGGTTTTGTGTCTCGTGACCAAAAATGAAAAAGGTGGGTATTTGTTACCTGCCATACCTTTTAGGCATTTAAGACTGACCTAAACTGCTCACTTCAGACTGTTAGTAGCAACAAGAAGCCCTGAATTAGAGCTTAGTTCAAAAATATGAGGAGAAAATAGGATGAAGAGAAAACCACACTCAGTTGTCACTTTTTTACTGCTAAGCATAGCTCTGTAACAGGTAACTGAAAGCAAAATCAAGAAACAAAACATTGAAAACAGAGAAATCCACAAGAAAAAAAAAATCTGACTCATGAAAGGGGTGCCTTAACTTTCCCTGTTGGCAAAAATGAATCACTTCTGTGTGTGAGAGCTAAGAGAAAAAAAGATCAACTGTTAATATTGCTCGCTTCTTCCTCCCTTTTATCCTACTCTTGCATCAATAGGCTGTGGTTGCTATGAAAAATAAATGATATTTGCTGAAGTGATATTAATGGAGGAAGAGTCCCCACAACACTCAGCCAGCTAGCCTGGAAGTTAATCTAGGTTCTCTTCCTTTGTTCATTTGTCCAGGCTTTAGGCCAAATAGCATGAGACTCATTTTTAAGTTTCAGCTGATCTGATCTTCCTGTGTACCTAAGGCCAGTATCTTGCTGTTCGGGAAACTCCTGTACACAGCTAAAGTGTAGGGCTGGTGTTTTGCCTAAGCAGGCGTTTTGGTCTTTGATAGGGAAACTCTCTGTTTGCTATTTTAGTTTGCTGTTTTCAGTAAAACCTTCTTGTGCCTTGGTGCCTGTGAATAAGCCTTGTCTTTCCTCTGTGCTGTCTGTGATAGTAAAACAAAGAGATTGAGAACTAACAGTGATTTCTGAAGTTAAAAATTACAGGTATGATTCAGTGACTAAAGGAAATCCTGCCCCTCAGCTGATTTCAGTGGCTGTTGGCCTATGATATAAAGGCTTAAGTATCTGATACCATCACAGAATCATAGAATGGCTTGGATTGAAAGTGACCTTAAAGAATACCTACCAATGTTGGGTAAAAACAAAACCAAGCCCAAATCTATTCATTAATTTTATTTATTTTTTTCAATAAAAGAAGCCATATAAACCAGGAATTTATATGTATTTTTCTTTATAAAGAGACTGCTATAAAATAGCACAAATTCATTCACATAATACAGACTGATGTATTAACATTTGAACTGTTGGAGCCAGATCCACGATCTCTTATAGATCAGGAAAACCTGCTTTTTTCCAAGTGGAGCTACAGCAATTTTTCCCTCACTGAGCATCTTTAAATTACTTGAATGTGAATTAATGTGAGTGTGGAGCCAACCCCAGAAGACTATTGCCACTAACGTAAACACAAGTGCAATTGTCAGATTATTGTTTTACCTGTTCTTAAGGTACTTCTGTTACTCTGCTGGGGGAGTGAGTAAAATCTTCCAGAATCTGTCCAAAAGACATTATCACTCATCTCGATACAATTATCACTTGCATTAACTGAAGTGTTCTTTAGATCCATTTATCAGCTTCATAATAGCACGTGTCCTCAAAACTTCCCAGCACAAGCAGTATCCTTCAACCTCTTATTTAACAGGAGAAGCAGGATGACTGCAGGATTTGCAAGAGAGTTGAGAAGCAAAATACATTTAATATGCAATATGGATGGTGACTGGGATATTTTTGGGTGCCCATAGTATCACCTCAGGTGGGGAAGGCACCATCAGAAATATCCCCAGCACAGAATAAACCAATATTTGCTATTTTTCTTAGCCACACGGCATTGTTAGCTCTCATCCAGTTTGTGAGGCACTCCATATTTGTGTGCTGTACCACCCAGATCATTTTTCCTTTTGTGTTTGTGGCATTCTGCTCTTATGCAGCATTGTGCAGTTTTTGTTTGTGATTTTTTTAGCACAATAAATATTGATAATTCTTACCATTTAAAAAGATTAGTGTGAACTGTGATCCTTTTCACCGAAGTATTTGTATCTGCCTACAAGTTTTTAAAGTATGATTTCTACTGTACTGTGCAAGTCCTTATGGAAACATTAAATAGAACTGGATTAAGAAGACCCATGGCAGAACTGTATCCACTTGAGATACTTTCTTTGTGTGGTGGGAAGTCACTGATGAGTAGATTTGAAACCTGTTGTTTTTGTTGTTTTTTTTTCAAGCAACTCCATCTGCCTGATGGTGACTATATCAAGGTTCTGCTTCCCCTTGAGCATGCCATGTGAAAATGACAAAGTTTTACTGCAGTTGAAATATATCCAATCTTCTGCTTCTTCCTTCTGTTCTATAACTATTACCTATCAAAGAAATAAATCAGTTTGGTTTGAAGTGAGCTGTTCTTGACACACCCTTGTTGCCTTTTTTATCACTTTATTATCTTAAAGGTACTTGACATGGATTGTTCAGTAATTCATTCCAGGATTTTTATAGACTGATAAGTTTATGATGCTCGGCATCTTCACATCTTCCTTTCTCCCTCTTTAAAAGGCTTCTGCCCTTTCTTGTTTTCTGGAGCCTCCCTTGTCCTCCCCAGGTTCCCACAGGCAATCACTAATATTTGGAAAAGTATCTTGGATACTTCCATAATCAGTTAGTGTGACTACTTCCCAGTTTTGCTAGTTTTGTCTAGAGTAAGCTTCATCTAGCTCTGGTGGCTAGAACATAATTCATTTGACTTAATACACTAGGCGACGGATTTATACATTGTTTTCCTCTTCTTTATAACACATCCATAACTACGTTTTTCTTGCCTTTTATGCCTCATGATAATTTAAATCTGTTTTACATCTGAGGTTTTCTGATTTTGCTCCACTTGATATTGCTTGGAAATGATGATTATTAAATAATATGCCTTTCAAGAGTGCTTGCTGTAGCAGTGGAAATCCTAACCTGAAGGCCAGGAAATGCAAACTTAAGTACTACTTAACTTGCACAATAAAGTTTCAAAAGCAGTGGGTATCAAAGTGAATGGGAGATGGACTGCAGTCATTGTTCCAGAAGAAAATGATCTTTTCATCTCACTCAAAATTGAAAAGCAGTAGCTGTATGTTATACGGTGCTATGAAATAACTCACAGATACTTTATAAAATACTTCTGTGCTTAGCCCTTTTCTTTTACTATAAGGAAATCATAGAAAAAATAGTGACTGATGTTATTTGGAAAACTTTAAAGTTACAACATAAAAATATATAATTTTTTCAATAAAAGATTATACTATAGGTTTGACAGGAATACCATAGCTGTATCATGAGATGGGTTGTGCTGATCCTGTAACTGACCTAAAATGTTTGAAAAGTATCATATGTACTTCACAAATAGCTTCTATGAATACTTATTGTCCCTTGTATGATCATGCACATCTCTCTGCTGTTTAGAAGGCTAGGTTTTTCTAAAGAGGCTGTGTTTTCTTTTAAAAGCTGCTGTGATATGCCTTTGAGCATGTTTCATTTGCTGTTTTGACTGGCTTGACTTCTCACTTCAACAATGCAGCTGAATTACAACTCTTGCATTAATTTTAATTCATCCTTTTGATAGAAACAATAAAGAAGTCAGTCTTATCAGGAGTGAGGATCAAGGAGGATTAAGAAGCTGAAGCATGTGGGATGGAATAGAGCATGAATTAGGTCTGCCAGATGGAAAATGAAAAGATGAAGAGAGAGGTGTAGGGGGGTGGCTCATGAAATAGAGGAGGAGGATGAAATTGAAGAGTACTGTTACTGTGAAACTTCAGGCTTTGTGAGAATTCACAAGCTCTTGGTCTTGCTTTAAAACATCCCAGCTTTTTCTTAGAGACACTGTGAGTAGAGGCACTGCAAATCTGGTATTGATTACAATAGAGAAAGATGGCTAAATATCATTACTGTACGGCATGAAATTGGGAGCTTCACTTGTGGCTGCTATGGTGAGATCACACAAAGTGAGTCTGATCTGAGATTTGAATTTCTGAGTACTCCAGGATGCCTAGAATTAAAAAGAGCAGACGTTCAGATGCAGGCTGCCTTATGACCTAGCTCCAAGACCTTTCCAACCCATTCCACAGGAAGTGGTGGGACAGCTGAAGGAAAAGATGCTTTGCCTCCCATATCTCACCACATCTTCCAGGCCTTTTCTCTGTAGATATGTAATGAGCTTCTTGTGCTTGGCCACATACAGATCATTTTAAATGGCCTGAAGGAGCAGGAGAATTGGCTGCAATAGGTGGCTATCATACAAGCCAAGACAAAGCCTGGCTATGAATTTCTGGATGCTGCTGGGGACACATTAACTTGCAATAGAGACTGAATTATTGATACATTATTATTCACAAGGGATTTTTCAAAACAGTAAAGGGCAGTTCATGGTTAGTCCCCTGTGAACGTCCATGAGGGCTTGACACCTGACTCTCAGCTGTGCCTCCCTTCTGAATCATTTACAGGGCTGTCAGAAAATTAAGTTAGGGAAGAGGTTGACTAAGAGGTGTTGCAGGAGTGAGTGGCAATGAAAGAGGGGGAAGTCTTGAACAGCAAAACTTGCCTGCATCCTGGGCTTAAAGGAGTAATACACTGTTAAGGATTGCAATCATCAGTGAGAAGTGTGGGAGCCTGGAAAACATTTCTACATGCACCTGTGGATAGAAGTAGTTTTATTAGAACAAAGGAGTATTTCATGCAATTTCAAGTTTCATGTGTCAAAATCAGTTGTTGCTTCACTAGAGCATTTGCTGTGTGTCTGGTCAATTTATAGATATTTATAGATATCCTTTGGAGTCTAAGCAGTTTTTCTCCAACTTCTAGTGTCATGTTTAAAATAGCAGAATGGCTGTCACTATAACACAGATTTCTCATGTGCACTATTTAAGTCTGCCAAAAAAAAAAATGGGGATGTAAAGGAAAGAGAGGGACGGTGGCTTACTGAGTAATGTTCAAACTGTCAAATTCTTTATGAACAAATTAGCTGATCCTAATCTAGTTGACATTGGGAAACCATCCAGGATTTTTTTTATATATAAGATGAATTTTTGGAACTGAAACAACTGCTTCCTTGGCTCTGATTACATCCTTCCTCTCCACAGAGTGCTTGGTATGGCTAGCAGAGAGATGTCTTATTCCTTGTCTTATGCATCTTGCCTGTACACCAAAAGAGTCTGGGAAAGGTGATAGGAAAACCTCTTTGCTGAAGGCAGCCTGGAGACAAAAGCCTACACAAGGTTGTTGTAAATGTGTGAATGCTAAAGCATTCTTAGAAGGCTAAGCTAGAACTGAATCATTCCACCATACAACACCAGACAGGCTTTTGTCGTGATTTTTCTGAAACAGGCATTTTCTGTCACATCTACTTGGAATAATTATGTGCTGATGTTTTGTCCTCCTTGAACCTGTTGGAATTAAGCCCCTGACAACAAATGCATAAAAGATAACTTCTGATGTGAAAGATTGCTGTTGTTACACAAGTGATCTGGGCCAGTTTTCAGTTGTCATGGGAAGTCTCTAAGTGTGTATCTGATGTGCTTAAATGTAGTGATTGGGAGAAATCTTCAGAAGTCTGCTCTTAAGTTTTGTGCCAGTTCCAGCAGGCTGGTCCACCAACTCAGCTTTTTGGATGAAGAATGAACAATTTGTTATTTCAAATACCTTTGGGTTATAGTTTAAAAGTGAGGTTTGGCTAAGTATCAGGGGATGGTTGCTGGATGCTGGGGAACTAAAATCCCTCTGATTGTGAGGAATCCCTCTTCCCTCTGATTCCTCACAGAGGGAAGAGAAGGAATCTCACATCTTCTGTTCAGAAACAAAGTCAGAGAAAAAAGAAAACCCTTGAAAGGGTAAAATTAAGAGTTACAGCAACCACATATTAGAGCTAATTGCCCGGACACTTTACGAAATTTGATTTCAGTGTGGGGGGAACTTAATTTGCTCTTGGCAACAGGGTAGAATGCTTAATTCAACTTAACAAAAATACGTTTTTTGAAAGAGGAAACAAGACTGACAGAATTTTGGCATGTCAACAAAAGGCAAGAATACAAAAAGAAAAGGATTAGTGAAAAAGAAGATCAAGAAAGGATCAAAATATATTGGCTAGACTCCAGGAAACATTTGTTACATTTTATAAGCAACACTATTCTTCCCAAGTGTGTAGAACAGAGGAACTAGCTGATCTTTACCTAAAGCAATATTGGCCACCCTGTGTGCTAATGAACAGATGTCCCCATAGGAATCAGAAAAGCGTTGATCTCTGTTCTGTAACTGAAATGGCATAAACTGCCAAGTCCACATGCATTAAAAACAAATAGAAAATTCAGTAGGGACTTGCACAGTTATATTGATTTGTAAGTAAACAACAATGCCTAGTACATTAAATATGACACAATAAACTAGTTTTACATTTAGTAAAAGCCTTTCTTGTCTTCTGCTTCTATTTCTTACAACATAAGGACTTGAGCTGTTATTCCAAGATGAGACTTGGTAACTATATATATATGCATTCCTTTATGAAGCCAAACAGGTTAGCTCTAACCAGGCTCTGAGTGGTTTAGTTAGCAGTTAGCCTCTTCAATATTGCATTGAAATGGACTAGGAGTATACACACAGTCATCAGTGATATGAGCAACAAATAACCCAAGACCAATTTTTATTCCTGTGGTTGCAGTCACTGCTATATGCCTTGCAGTAGAATAAAAATTCAGAGAAGAATTGCTGGAAGACTTATCTAACTATTGGTGTTTCCCATCCAGAATTTTCATATTACCTATGTGTAATAAGATACAGAAAGAACAGAAATTTTTCTTGTGGTCTAAACTAAGAAGTATATAATTTATTTTATTCAAATAGTTCATCTGCAAAGCAGATTAAACTTGAATGTCTTTCCAAAATTATTCAAAGCTATTTAAAACTGTATAATGCCAATTTTCAAAACTGTTGCCTGCAGAATTTGTCTGGATACCCTGAAACTGCTGGAACATTTTTTTACCATGCCAAATTCAGATCAAGAGAGAAAAGAAAAAGTTTAGGACAAAAGCCTATGGGAACTGTCAAGAGGACTTGTGATTTAGAGATGAGTCTTTCACTGGTAAACTCTGCCCATATGGACACTACTGAATGTGTCAAATTACTTCGATTCAGCTAGACTCAAACAACTGTCTCTTTCTAATACGGAAAATAACTTTTTTTTTGTCAGTTTATATTATGTCATTTGGAAAGGGATTCATGCTTGACTGGGAGGAACGTTCTCATACCTGACAGAACATCCACTGAGCTATTTTTATCTGTGCAATGATACTCAGTAAGCAAGTGACTAACCATTCCTGCATAAGTAAGGCACAAGTCACTACTCAGAGGTCATGTTTGTAACCAAAGGTCATAATTTGGTGGTATTCTAGTGGTCTGCTAGTGTGAGTTCTGTAGTCTTGGTTTGGTTCCTGGGAGGTGACTGCCACCACTGGATTGACAAGTAATTTACAGTCTCAGATGGAACAGTTGAGATCCTGATGCTCTGCACTAGAAATGTCCTTCCAAGATACAATAAACATGAAATTTAAGCAGTCTCCACCTATTCCAGCCCACTGGTGCTGTTTTAAAGCCTTAAGAAGAAGAAAATAAAATTGCAGGCCTTCGATGTGAAAAGCTGTCCAAGCCATTTGTTTGCCAAAAAAAAAAAAAAAAATTTTTTTGGAAACAACTAGGGATTGGTATCAAAATTTTAAACTCTGTCAGTGAATCATCAGAAGTCACTTGCATTGACTCATCCTGTGGTCAGAGTTTTGGTATGTCAAGCAGGTATTTTTTCTCAGGTTTGGGTTTTTTTATTATTTTCAGTTATTCAGGATATTTGAATTTAGTCTTCTGCAGCAGTCCACACCATGAGCACATACAGTTCAGACTGTCAGACTAGCTAATTGGTGCCATGCTGTGTTCTGTACCCCTCTCAGTTCAGGTATTACAATCTTTGAACAAGCAAAACAAAGCGAGCTGAACTCACCATTGGATTACATTGTTCTGAGAGAGAAATCTAAGTGTAGGTACCCAAGAAGCACTCTCTTGCTGATTGCTACAGGTTGCGCAGGCTTCTTCCCTTCCAAGACCCTGAGTGCAGCTTCTCTGCCTTGTCGAACCTGGACCTAACTCAGTGCCCAGAGAAGCAAAGTGGCATTTGATTTCACTTTGGATCTGGATTCTGGTGTAGAGTGTAGCAGCAACATTTTTTTCAACGTTACCACCTATATAACACTGACAGAATGGCTTTAGCTGTCTGCTGGAGAAATGCTAGAAGTCTTTTTAAGTAGAAGGATGCAGTTGTGCTTCAGACTTCCTTCTCCACTCCTGCCTTATTAACCACCTGTGCAATGACAGTTCTTAGAGCTTCAACAGCAGCTAGGTGGGTAGGATTTAATTTTCCTGTAATGCATGATTTAGTGTGTTACCATGCTACTTCCTTCAGGATATAAGCCTAAAACCACTCCACCTCATGTTCAATAACACCTGTTAATTATTTTGTAGATTTTTTTATTTTGACTGTACTCAGTCTCTGGGGAAGAATCTTGCTGCTTTTTTAAAGATGATGTTCCATTTGGCTTGGTTTTAACCTTTTTTTATTTTGTATTGTATATGACATGCTTGTCTTTGCAATTTTTCATTATTTTAACTGTTTTATTATTTCTGTTAGTGCAGAACTGTAATTAATAAATGTGATCTTTCAATGTTACTCCTTATCCCTGCAGTCATAGCTGGAGATGTGAACATACATCAGAGAGTGCCTCCAAACATTTAGGTATTTAGAACTTAAAATAATTTTTTTTAAAAGTTGCTGTAGATATTTTTAAAGAACTTAATTGTTGGTTGATTTCTGGGTAATGACTTCATTTTAGAGTAATTCATTGTTGACTTGTTGATCTGAGGAAAAATATTCTTTACCAGTACAACGCAGTCTTTTACATATAGGGCCTGAGCCTTTATGCAGGATTGAAATTTTCAATTTCAAATCAGTAAGATTAAGGCTGTAATGCAGTTTTGCCAGCAGTTGCCCCTACACTTCTCCCCCCTGGCATTCTTGGAGTGGAATCCAAGGGTTTGCTGTAGGTGGAATAAGTAGGTATTGAGGAACAGCTCCCGAGGCACCAGGGTGTCTCTGCAAATTAGAGCAGCCAGAAGCAGGGACTAGTCTGAAACAGTGACCAGGATGATTCCCCACTGCCTTTGTAAATGCTAATCTTGTTTACAGACAGTTTTTCCCTTTTGCCCAACTCACCAAGGCTTTCACAGAGGGGCACATGGCAGGACCTGAGGAAGCAGTCATTTTGAGTCTCCTCTTCTGGTATACTCAAATGAAGATCTGGAGGCACACATGAAGCAGTGTGGTCTACGGATGTGTTATCTCTTTTCTGTTGTTTGACAGACTTTTGATTCCCTGCTGACTCATAAAAAAAAAAAGAGCTGGCAGAGCAGCCACAATGGACCATGTGCCCCTCTGGTGATAGCAATGAAAAAACAATGTCTTGGACTGAAAATTTGCTTCAGCCTTTGTTTCAGAAGATACCTTTCTTTATCAGTCCTTCCTTTGAAACGTATATTCTAACAATTAACTATGTTCACTTCTGGTCTTGTTTGAATTTTGGAAGTCTAACATTGTTTAATATGTAGATATATATACACACACACCCCCAGTAAAATAAAATACTACTGGGACAGTTACTCTTTTTTAATTTGACTTCAACTTTTTGTTAGCAGTATCGAGAAAAATTGATAATGCTAATCAAAACTGAAATGATAATAAAATTTTCTGTGTGCCTATATTACAAGTGCTGTAATTGTACATTGTATTTGTATATGCAAGTAAACATTTAAATGTTTAGAATTGATGCATAAATATATCAACATATTCCGTGGCTATTTTGTACACATACTTAATTGCATTTAAAGATGCATTTGGGATACTTCTTCATGTATATGTTTGTTGAAAAACCACTGCATGCTGAATATTTTTTGGTGATTGCAGGGAGGTTTTGTATGTGTAATTGACAGGTGCTTCCATATGCAGAGGAATTGCTGGCTTCCTACAGATTTGAATCCTTTGTCTCTTACCACCTACCAGAGTAGTCCCAGCTCAATAATCATTCCCTCAACATCTCCAGTGCAAAGTAGATGTTAAAATAGTTAATATATTGTATATTAATATAGTGGCTGACCTTGAAATATTGATGTGCTTGCTGGCCAGCAAATGAGCAAATGAGGCAAATTGGCAAATGAGGCAAATATTTTTTGTAACTGCACTATTGAAGTATTAATGTGAGATGGTGTTCTACCTAGGAGCTGAAACACTTAGGATCACTATTATCATTGAGATACTTGCCACACATTGAAGTCTGTGGAAACTAGCCAATGAAATCAAAAGGTACAGGGCAGGAGACCAACACAGGAAAAGATGGACAGACCTCTGGTAAGATAGAATAATCAGATTCTCATTTCCAATCAAGTTAAAAAAAAAAAAAAAAAAAAAAAAGAAAATGCATGACATTTGACTGGCAGTATCTACCCCAACTTTCAACAATTCTAGGACTGAGTTTGCCTGAGACTGTGGTTGCCCTGGAACCCATGCCTTGAAACTAAGTTTTCACTGAAAAAACAAAAACTAAAATAAGAAAGACAAATTGTTTCTTGGCTTTACTGTTGTAAATGCAGATTTTTTTTTTTCTATTTAATACTAGAGAAAGTCTGATGTAATAGAGTAGGGAAATCCTATAACCACATGAAGATATGGGCTATAAATACATTGTTCTCCCACAGTGTTTCCTCTGGTCTAGCCAGAATGACCTATAATTCTCTTGGCTTGGATTCTTTTTACCTTGAAAATAATTTTGAAAACTTTTGGTGTTTTTGTATCTCCTTGGGCTAACTTTAGTCTCTCTTTTCTTTCTTTTTTCTTTTCTTGCTTCCAGTATTCAAGGTCTCTTAGCACCTGTTGACTGTCTCATTTCCCACACTTCGCGTAATCATGTGCTATCACCAGCTGAAGGGCTTTTTCTAAAACAGCAACCACAAAGGCAAACTGTGGTTTTGAGAATGGCACATCTTGCAGAGGGTGACATCTAACACTATCGTGATGCCACCTGCATCTGTGTTTGAAGTGGTCTCAAAAGTAGCGTGAATTATGACTGACTTTGTATGAGTGTCAGAGGTCCAGTGTAGGATGCTAGAAAGAAGATTAGATGTCCTTAAAGAAGTTCATTACTAGGCAGCAGAAAGGGATACATTTTAAGCATTGAAGTCAATTACCTCCATTAGGATAATTTGAGGCCCTAGCCGTATGTTCCCCCCTGTTCCTTATCTGCTTCTTCCCAAAAACTACAGCCACAAACTCTGTACCACATTACCATCCTACCTTGGGATCCCAGTAGCAGCGGTATCCATAGAAGGTCTTACTGGTTGGAGCTGCCCCTCATTCAAGCATTGTGAATGTCATCATTCCTGAGACCTCATTCTCTGCTTTCAGACATATTGAGTGAAGAGGGAAGTGACATCTCCTGCTTATCTGAGAAGAAAACTCCCCATCATCATGATAGAATTATGATCGGGCAGTAACAGTTGAGAACCCCCTCCTGTGTCCCCAGACAGACAGATAAAACTCCGATAGTATCAATAGGTGACTCTCGATGTACCTCAAAGTACCTCAACTTGAAGGGTTGGATCTTCTCCGATCATTACGTTTACAAGAGAAGATGATACTTTTTAAAATAAAGGTATTGTCAAAAATGCCCCCAAACCATGAGAAATACTGACAAAACCCAAATGAAAGGTTCTTGAATGACTAAATAAAAATTTCACATATTTTCTGTTATCCTCCCCAAATGAATGGTGCTGATGGATGGTCCCCTCTGCATCCCTGAACCTGTGGAGAAAATTCAGTGACATGAATATTGACACTATACTCAAATTCACACTGAAATGTTAACAGTAAATCTTGATTCCCCCCCCCCCACACATTTCAGATATGTTTCATTTTAAGACCGCTTCAGAAGACAGCTGTATAGGGATGTGACCAGTATGTCTCATTCAAAATTATCCATCTTCCTGGAAATGCTCAGGATTTTCAGTTCTAAAAATGCTACTTTGCTATTACATTTACTATGTTCTCACAAATGTATGCGCCAGAGGTGTGAATGTTCCCTCACACACTGTTTATATTTGGCATAAAACCAACTTACCATCAGTCAGGATGGCCACCACCTCCCCATTTTCTGATCACATACAGTCAGTTTTTCGTGCTTTGAAGGATAGCTACCACAGCACATATTTACTTGGGGGAACAAACAGGAAACAATGTGCTCAAGAACTGGGATGCAGGTTGAAACTGTAAGAGCACACATCCTGGGGATCCCGAGGCCCCCAGACTGCAGTAGGGTGTACTGGATAAGTTTTTTAGCTACATAGTAATCAAGACAAATAGAAGGAAGAAGCAAAGGGAGTAAATACACAGGAGCATTGGATGAATGACAGAGAAGTAAATTGCAGATGGAGAAACTTAAGAGAATGCCTGCAAGCTTAGATAATGTTCACTGAGCTTTCCTTACACTTGCAAATAAGTCAGGGTCAGACAACATATGAACCCTTCTGCAGCTGCTGATACTTTTACAGTTTTAGTACACTTCCCATCATGGTTTGGCCCTCGTGAACAAGAACTACCACCTGGAAAATGTGTTGGCACCACTAAGTGGACAGCATGTTATGTGACTCTTTTCCATTAGGAGGTTTGGATAAAATCAATCTGTTTGAAAATGGGGTAGTGAGGTATTTTGGACCTGGATTCAACCCATGCCATGTCTTTTGTATTCTGGGCCAAAGCACAGTTTCCAGTCTGTTTCACTTAGTAGAAGTGCAGCCCAAAATATCTGTTGTAGAAAAGGAGACAGAAGAGAGTGGTCAGGGGTCTTTGGGTGCAAGCCTGAATTTATTTTTTTTTTGCTGTTGGCTTCAAAGGATTTATGTATGAGATCAAGGTAAAACTAAATACATCTAGTGCCAATTCAAATAAGAGCTGATTAGGATGGTTTGTGTAGGAGGTCAGATTATGTGATAACATTAGTTTCTTCTTGACTTATGATCTGTAAAATTATAAGTATTCCTGGACAAGACAGAAGAGAAAGTTTGTTAGAAAGGAATAGTAAACTTGCAGAGAAACCATGTACAGGTAAGTTTAAAGTAGTGTGAAGATGATAGCTTTCTCTAGGTTAAAAGTAGTTCCATTCTTACTGAATGTGGGAGATAAATAGAAAATCAGCAGGAACCTGTGTGGTGGTCATAAATGAATATAGAGTAGTGTCTTCCAGCTCTCACTGGTGTTACCAGGAAAAGCCTCACCATCTTCAGTGGCTGCTGAATAAAACATAAAGAACTGTAATATTTCTCATTAAACAAATCACATATTATTCTTGGTAGATTACTTTTTGTCTCTTGCACACAGACAAGAGTTTTCATTCATCTTTTTGTATATGGTTTCTTGCTTTTGTGAAGATCACTGTTTTGTTTTGCAATTTTCTGAGGGGAGATGTTTTGATTTCTCAAAATCAGGTAGGTTGTGAGCAGAGTTGGAAATGCTGAAATCACCTCATTTTCTTAGTGGGAGGCCCATAGGGAAAAGCAAAAACAAGTTTCCTCAGCCCAGACAAGTTTAGCAAGATAATATGAGGTGAGGGCTGAAACATATTCTCGGATCATCTGCAGACCTTGATAAGCATAGAGCCCTTATTGTAGACACTGTACAAATCCCCCAGGAATCATTACACTAAAATTGCATAATCAACCATTCAGTGTTCAGTAGAAAAAATGTACACTAATGAATGGGGACACTCTTTGAGAAATATTGTTACGTGAATTCTCACGTCCATGAATCAAACAAAGAAAAAAATGCTACTTATATCTAGCTAATTATTTTGATTGATGGTGGCTTAGCTATAATCCTTTGTCAGAAGGGACTGCCATAAATCATTATTGCACTGTTAAGACAAAGGTCCTACACAGCTGCTTGCAGATCACCCAACCAGACTGTCCCCCTCCTCACAGACAGACAGACAGACAGACATCCCAAGGCCAGTGTCCTTCTTGTGATCATGTCTGACCCTCGTGTCAGTCAGTCACAGCAACATTGTTGTTTTACCTCCAGTCACCTTGACACTTGAAAGGCTGGGTGATGGGGTGATGGCTTAACTTCCTTGTTTTCTGGGATAAGTTTAGTTCACGAGAGGCTGTTGTACTACAAGCAGGTAAGATGGAGCTGGGGCTCCCTGCAGTCATCAGGGGTGAAGCCAAGGCCACTGATAAACAGCAGGAAATCACCACATGAAGGCACAAACTCTGTCAGTATAAGAGCTCTGCAATAGTTGGGATTGTAGCTGTTTATATTCAGAGGACGGATGGATGGAAGGGTGTACAATGTGCCCTCCAGAACAAGCTGAGTCTGGCAGACCAGCTTCCCTTGCTGCTTATGCCTTCCCAGACCCTGCAGAGGACCCCTAACTACCTACCAGCAGAAAGCCAAACAAGTAATTATAAGTTAATATTTGCACACCCTGACAACTGAGATTTACATGTGGAAGTACATGCTCACTTTCTTCACTCATCTGCTGAACTGTAAATGTCTCTCAATACGTTGTTTTTCATCAGACTTTTATCTCTCAAGTCAAGAAGGGAAACAGTAAATAGTAAACAACTAGATATGTACAGCATAGAACTAGTAGAAATTATTGATATTTAAATAGTGACTTAATAAGTTGGCTTTTAAAAGGCAATTATTTAAAAAATTGGAATACTTATTATTATAAATGTCCTTTTCCTTGAAGATTCAGTCATGGAGAAAATGAGTATAGAAGAATTCATTATTCCCTCCTTCCCTGGGGCTGCAATTATAATGTTAGACCAGATAGTACCTATTACCTGCCTGCTTCCTGTTATTTTTGGAATGATCTTAAACATGGTGAAAGTGCTTATTAAAGCTGTGGAAATAGGAAGGTTTTATTCCACCTTTCCAAATATAAACTCTGTATTGAGCCAATATTTTGCATGACAAGCTGAGGACCAAAATCCATTGAATTTTACATGAGTCTTACAATAACATCAAATAAATTTGGAAGAGACCCTGAAATAACAAGAATACACATCCTGTGGGGATCTGGAGGAGATGTTGCATTATCATTCTCAACAAATGCTGTACACTGTGTGGCAGGGCTTGCAAACAACACTTTTTTCACTTTCTTACTCACAATTTACTTTTCACACAGTTAAGTGTGTTAGGCCTCTATTAGGCTCAGACTATAAATAATCACGTTGTTTATACCTTGAACAGATTGTTTGTCTGAGCATTTTGATGGAATAAAACTTGTTATATCAAAGCAACACATTAATCCATTGGCCAGCTAAAATAGGATAACTTTCTCCTCAACCTTTCTAATGCAGAGATCACAGTTGAACTATATTGAAAATCTGTCTATGTTTTACTTTTTGCTTCTCATATAATGCACTATTTTATCTTCCAGTCAGAAAGCCAGGTCAACATAGAGACTAGCAATGTGGGTAAAACTCAATGGTATTGACTAAAAATATAGTTTTTACAGATTTTGTCCTTTCTGAGGGAAATATATGCAACTATTTTGACTTCTCTCAATTTTATTTAACTTTCCTCCTGTATACAGCTACAATTTTGCCCTCCATTCTCATATGTTTGATTTTCCCCTGGTTATTTTTCAGTAGAAAACCAACCCCAAAAGACTTAAAGAGCTCATTTTGAGTCTTGGAATGCCTCATAATCATGTGACTAATTAAGAATTCTTCAACTTACACTGGTGAGTAGTACACTTTTCTACTATTTCACACATAGCCTTGGATTCTTCTCAGAACGAGTGCATGGTGTAAATGACAGGAAAATCAGTTTGATGTAAAAGACAGTAAAGTCAGTTCCTCTGGGTCTACATCTGAACAGAATTTACTTTAAAAAATCTACTACTTGCATCCAGTTTATGAAGTGGAAGTCTTAAATCTACAAATTTAATGTGCAGCCACATTAAAGGTACCTGCAGATTCATGAAATGAGTCTCATTTGAACATAATCAAATTAACATTTGAAAAATGTTAATTTATTATTACTATATTTAATTATATCTATTTACTATTATTATACAGAAGTAATAAAACTCATACAAATTCAGAAGGTTAGTAGTAGTAAGACAATAGTAAGGTTAAAACTGGACTTTCAATACAGTGACAGTGTTTTAGTTGGTCATAAGTATACCTGCTCTAGTGGGAGGTGTCCTTGGCTGTGGCAACAGAGTTGGAACTAGATGAATGGTCCCTCCCAGCCCAAACCGTTCTGTGATTCTGTGTGTTTATGTCTATATTCAAGATACCACTGTTTTACAGCTGTTGCTGTTGTGTCAGTCTTGGAGAAGAACCATGCAGTATTCAGTGGGGTACAAATATGGAGAAAATAAAGATAAATCTTTTCCACAGGGTTTATAATCTCAGACAAGATTTTTTTTTTTTTTTTTTTTTTTTCTGGCTGTAGAATAGCTACCTTTCAACATACAAGAAGTTTTTTTTTTAAATTCAAATGAATGCTTTTTCACAATTGCTTTTTCCTCTTCTTTTTGAGAGGCAATCATTTTTCTTGATATGCTCTCAAAGATAATGTGTCAAGTCTGCTTTGAAATACTGGAAAGCTTCATGTCTTTATCCCAAGGTGAAGGAAGTCTTGTACAAGCACATAGTATTTGTTAAGCCCCTGTATTTTTGTAAACTGGCAGGCTCCCTCACCAGCCAGGGAAAAAAATCCGGTACCACACCCAAGCCTCTTAAGGCCCTTCCCTCAGGCACAGTTTATTATCTGAAATGCAAACTTTACCAAGCAGCACAACACAAGGTTATTTCCCCTGACTAAAGCTGCCCCCAAGGGCCCCAACAAGCAGGAGTCAATGGATCCAGCTGAGCTTCTTAGTCCTTAGCAGGACTCACTTGTTGCTTTCCCTTTTCTGTCAAATACTGGCTAAGCAAGGTCTGGTTCTAGTGCTCCTCTTCCACCTCCTCAGGTTCAAAGGGGCAGCCTCAGTCATTTGCCTCCACTTTGCTATGTTTCACTTTTTTTTTCCCCCCCACTCAATCTTGTGTTTTCACAGATAACATCCATTAACATTTTCTCACTGCCTGAGCACACAGATAAGAAATTTTCTATACCTATTATTATCTTTTGTTGCTCTAGCAGTAGTAGGGTGTCTCTCTCTAAAACAATTTACTCCACTGGAACTCGATGTACCATTTTTCAGTTTTGTTCTACCAAAATCCTCTCCTTTATATGCTTTGTAGGTCTGGTTAGTGTCAAATTGATTCATGAAAGCCAGTGCAATTATCTCTATTGACTTTCATGAGGATTGGACCAGTCCCCAGATGAATTTCTATAAAAAGATTACCTGAATCTTTCAGCTGGAGAACATCAGTAGAATTCTGATGTAGGATTTATTGAGAATGAAATGTGTATTTCCACATGAGCACAGCTGAACTAAAGTGCATTAGAAATATTTTTTGTATCTATTGCTAATAATACTCTTACTGATTCTGATTGTGAAATTTCCAACCATTCTAAACTCTCTTATAACAAAGTGACCAATATAGAGTGCTTCCATTGCCTCATAGCTATCAATTCTGATTTCAAATTTATTAAGTCCAGCAAGGCACTGATGCATCTATCTAATGTTCAGCCAGCACAAGGTTTCTGAATGGCAAACAGATACTAAAATGTATTGCTATGGGGTTAAATTAATTTCTGATTAAATTTCATTGAAGTTACTTTTAGTTGCCTTGCCAAGTAAGTTATACTGATTTAATTAATCCACTCTTAATACTGCTGAGTATCAATTATAAAACACTGAATAGAAGTAATTTCATTATCTCCTAGATAACCTGCCCTCAGTTTAAGTAATGTGGATAGACTGTGGTTATTTATATTAAAACCTTCAGACTCCAGAAATAGCTTCTTCTAAGTAAAACAAGCTGTTCCACCAACAGTGAAAGGATGAAACCCTGATTTTTCTGCACTGTATTTGCTCTCTTGCAGCTACCCTTCACAGCAGTAACCAGAGCTCTCTCTCTATCTTTGTGCCACCATCATTTGGGCCATACTGTGGCTAATGTGAAACTCTGAATGCACACAGAATATGTAACAGTTCTATTTTAGCTTTTTTTTCCATCTGAGGGAGCACTAGTTTGAGTGCCTCTCTTGTATCTCACCACTGAATTTTATGAAGATCGAAGGAACACATGAAAAGTGTTTTTCCATAAACCTTGCTTCTATAGAAGTCTGGGAAACCCCCACCCAGACTACTGACATAGAAGGTAAATTAACTTAGTTCTTCAATGGATACGCTCAGTTTAAAGATAATGTATTTGTTACTGTAACTCAGATGTGTCAGTCTCTTCAGAAGTTGTCTGAAGGAATGATTGGTGCAAGGTAGAAGTGATTCTCTATTTAGTCTTGTGGGAAAGAATCTTTATCAGAGGGACAGAAAGAACCATTTTGTTCCATTGTGTCCATGAATGATTTGGGGAAAATTACTTATTTGGCAACTGAATTTGACCTGCACTGAAACATTGTTGTGTCTTTCAGGGAACTAATTGCCTAGAAAAATGGATAATAATTTTTGGATTCAAACATAAAATATATGTGGACTTCAATGCAGAGATGAAAGTTCACTACATCTCCAATCATCAACAAAACCACACAAAGTAAATTGTAAGCATACTAGGCAAAATTTTATCTAGATAATCTCTTCTTGGTGAGAGCTTAAAAAGTCAGACAAGCCCCCTTTTCAGAAGGGGATACTTTGGAGGTAGAACAGTGTTTAAGTAGAAGAGCTGCATCAATTAAGCCTTTGACACCAATATTGAATTGGTGAATTCATAAGGCCCAAGCCATATTTTTTTTAATAAATAGTGAAGATTTGAAAACTGGAGAGATGAGTAATACATCTCCAGTTAAACTGAAATCCTGCCATCACCCACGGGGTAGCTGCTACAATACCATAAGACTGAAAGCTTACGTGCTCCTTTTCTTAATACAGAGTGTACAGACTAGGGAACTTTGAACTGGTACTGTTTTTTGTGGTTTTTTCAATTGATTTTTCTCCTTTACACTTTGTGGATAATGTTTTCCTATTATCAAGGTCTTGCATATTTTCAGCACCCACCCAACTCTGTGGTATTACATGTATTTTTTAAAGGTCTGAGTGACAAATACATTGATATAAGTGAATCATCCTTTTGCAGGCATAAAATTTTATCAGATTGGTTTTCAAGTAGATTTATACATTTAAGACAGTGTGTCTGCCATACAAGATTAGCTCATGGAAGATAGGACATTTGTTCTAATAGTGAGTGATAGAATTTCATACTTTAAACATGTGAAGCAAACTAGATAGTAAATGAGCATCTTGTTAAATAGTTCCTGGTTATCAGATAAAGTAAACAAAGCTGAACTAATAGGATGTTACTGTGCAAGATTAGGCCAAGTTTCCATTCCCTGCTCTTGTCACTGCTTTGTGCTCCAGGACTACTTTTGACTTTAGGATATGCAAAATGTAATCATATGACAAAGCAAGGAAAGCAAAATAAGAGACCATCTGATGTTTATCATTACCTGTGATTGCAGGATGAATTAAAGATACCTGCTATGGGTAGGTCTGCAGTACATGAGAACATAAAGAGGCACTTGAGAATTTCCTGTAATTTCATTTCAACCCCTTTAAAGTGAATTTTTTTGGGGGGAGAAAACAAAAGCGTTAGTCAAACATGAAAGTGTAGTATCAGTCTGAATGAAGCCCCGTTTCTCATTCCTCTAATGATGCTCCCTGTGACACCTAACAATAACACCATATATCCTTTTCAGCCTGATATATCCCAGTTTTACAGATTTAGTTCTGAGTCCATCTGCACAGGAATGTGCTTCAAGATAACCCAGCAGGTATCACATTTCAATGTGAGGTGAGTATTGAGGATTTCACTGACTCAGTGGCCATCCCATCCCTGCCATTTAGGTGCCTGTAGTTTGCCTTCTGTATCAAAGGTAACAGAATCATCATGATCTCAGGATGGCCTAACAAACACCATGTAGCTGAGATTCAGGGTACCCCACAATTTGCCCAGACCCTGTGTATGAGTCTCCCTTTCAAATATAATAGATACATATTCACTGAGTTGGCCACAGCCCCAATTAATGTATGAAAACCAAACAGTAATTCTTCTAGATGTCTTCTGGAATGTGGAATTTATTATTCTGCTGGAAAACTTTGTGGTGTTTTCGATGGTTGTTTGTTATTTTGTTTTGGTTTGGTTTGGGTTTTTTTTAAGGCCAATAACCAGAAAGGTCCAAAAATGAGCCTCTCAGAAACTAGCCTTTGGAGTTTCCTTGACATGGTCAGTCTGCTCTGCCCAGCATATATAGTTGGGATTGCCAAAGCAAGGTCCCAAAACTTTAAAAATGCAAAAGCAAAGTATTTGTAAGATTATGCTAAGAGTTTAATAAACTGTCTCTCCAACAAATCAACTGTAATTATGACTTCCACAAGCATACATCTGTCCATATTTGTTTTTAATTTAAAGTCTTCATAAAGAGATCAGTAGTGGAATGTCCTGGTCACATTTGTATCACTAATGATTTTATCCAGAAAAGTGAGGGGTATTTCAAACTTTGATTTGCATTTGTGATGCTTGTGTAATGTTTCTTAATTTTTTTTCCAGAATCAAAGTTCTTTTTTTCTGCTGAGGCAGTAGAAAAAGATCCCATTGGTGTTACTGGAAGCTTGACTGCATCCCTATGTTCAAAAAATATATCTCCACAGATATATTGATGAAGATACAGTTTATGGCAGTAGTCAGGATCCATGACAAACTTCTTACAGTGCTTGCTAAATTGATGTTTACAATGATATACAACAGTATGCTGCCCCTACATATATACATGAGTCATTATAATACAATTTAGCAGACACGTGCTTTATCTTCAACTGAGTCATAATGACAGCATTCTGGTTTGTCTCTCCCTTGTATCTGTAGCTCCCATTAATTTACCCTGTCAGTCACCTGTAACAATTAAAAGTAGATCTAATTGCTAATATGAATGAATCTTGCAGAACTTTTATATTTTTATATTTACTGTCATCATGTTTAAGTACTCTTGATATTACACATGTATCTGAATTGTTTGCATCCCAGTAAGTTTTTGGCCTTGATCATTTCTTCTGGCAGTGAATGCTACAGTCTAATTTTGTGCTAAATGAAAATTGTTTACTTCTATCCATTTGAAACCTGCTTTCAATCTCAAGGAATTTCCTCTTTCACTGTGAGGGAAAAAACAATGTCTTTTTGTGAGCCATCACCTAGTATATCCCTTGGTCATGTTCCATTTTATACATCTCCTTTGTAAAACAAATTCTTAATAATTTTAATCTTTCTTTGTGTCAGACATTTCCCATGCTCCTGATGATTCTCATTACTCACCTCCTTCTGTATCAGCAACATACTTAATAGACCACTGAGGAGTGAAAACCACTCTCTCTTTTAATTGTTACCTGTTTTTTAATATGCATTCAGTGGTAAAAACAATTGATTGGGGATTTTCAGTGAGTGCTTCCCCGTGGCCACAGTTGCCACTGTAACAAGTTATGCTCCTGGCAACTGCCCTTGAATTTGAAATCCTATTGTGGCAGCCCATGTTTCGAGGTGGTTCCCCTCCTTGCCCCGACTAAGCTTCTCTTTATGGGCTGACATTTGGGTCACTGAAGATAAGAAGCAGCTTGAGTGCCAGCAGGAAGGCAGAAGGATGACAGGGGAGTTTGGGATCAAGCCCAAAGTGTTTTGGGAAGTACAGACATAGTTAAAGTCACTGAAATATTTTGTTCCTTATTGCAACAGGAACTATACCTACCTGTGAGGAATAAAAATGGCTCATGTTAACCATCCCAATAGGCAAATGTTCCAGATCAAATTGCCATCACATTACTTACTCGACTGACTTATTTGTCTAACTTAGCTAGGTCCTGTTGAAATTGTATAAGGTCTTGACTAAGATAAATCACTAACTCACATGAAAAAACTTGTTCTGCAGATTGATCCATTCTTAAAGAAATAATAAATATATTTAACAAGCTCATTCATAGTATGGAAAATTTGAGACACTTGCTATTTACCATATGTACAAAATGATTATTTATTAATACTCTTCATTTTCTGACTTCTAAATCAGCTTCTGATCTGGACTGTGTCATTTTAAACAAAACCAAACATGTATTTACTGGTTGCAGTTCTTTTGATGTAGTCAGATCATGTATCAGCTGGAAATGTGCTTATTGGCATTGCCAATACCTATATTTTAAAATTTAATACCCACTCTGCATAATGTGGTATAACATCTGGAATTAAACTGAAGAAATAACATCATTCAAAAGACTACTTAGCTAAAAGAAATTATTAAGTCCTTTATTAATTGAGTCTACTTTAAATGAAGAAAACTAGCAGCAAGTACATGGTTAATGCTATTGAAAGACTACATGGATTAGATAATTTTTATATTTCCACAGCTATTGTTTATTTTCTTTTTTTTGAAATACTAACTTTGACATTTTGAAAAACATGTTACATTTGGATTGTTGAGACAATGACCTGTGGACTGTATCTATGCACCCACTGAAAAACAAGAGCAAAAATATAATGTGAACATAAGATTCAAACATGAAAAAATCATTGTATCAGAAGAAGCTGGTAATTTGTGTAATAAGCATGAATGCAAAGGATAAAAGAAATATCTTTGAAATAGGATGGTCATGTGTGAAATGAGAACAGTCTCTATGTGAAATAAAAAAATGTTAAATTTATATGACTGAGATTTTAACTGGAGTTTTTAACATTTGCAAGTTGGGAAGAATACCATTTCCAAGGTAAATCTGTTACAGATAGATTGGCAGGATGCTGTGAGGGTTGTAGTGCTATCTAAAGTCTATCTTAAGTTACTTCATTAAAGGGTCAGGACATGCTGGGATAAGGTTTTGAATTTAGGGTGCGTCACCCTGACTGTGGAATATTAAATCATAATGTATGATAGCAATTCTTCCCTTTTGTGTCTTCAATCCATATCAAGAGATTGGGACAAATAAGGATCAACACAACTTCTGCCACACCTCTGCTGTAGAGTAGAACATTTAGGTCACTAAAGGTCAACACCAGCATTGATTCGAAATCTTTGTTGACGATTCTATTTTAATCTTAGTACCATATGAAAGACATTATATAGATCCTAAGTTTGTGCAGCTGCATGTCCTGTTCTGTACAAATTAGTTAGAGATATGCAAATAACCTCAGGGAAAAATTTGCAGATTTGCATACAGTTTGTATATGAACACTAACTTCGGCTTGTGTTTAACACACCCTGACTCTGGTGGTGACCAGGAAGGATGTGGAGTGGCAGATAGTGACAGTTTTGGCATGTGGGCCAGGATGAGACAATAGTTAGGTGGCACTAACAAAACCAGGGTACTGTGGGTTTGTGGGGATGTGTGGCTACAGGGTGGGATGCCAGAGGACATGTGGGTGCCTGGAAGAGGGGGTCTCTAGCATTGTCAAGAGCAGATAAAAAGATAGTAATCAAGATATTAAAGATCTTGAAGATGGAGACATCTGACTTGAGAAATACTAAGGATCTGCCTAGTAGCTCCTGAGCACGGAGGTGAGTGCAGGTGTCTGTCAGGACTGGAGTGCAGCAGGAAGCACTGGCAGGGCCCGTGAACAGCGATCTCTCTCCCATCTCTCTTTGCCACCACCACTGTTTTCTCTGCTTGCTGTTCTTTCTGACCCAGCAAGAGGAGCAGCTGATCCCCAGGGCACTGCAAGAGCACTTGGCAGAGTAGAACTCGGTTTTAGATGGTGCCTACAGTAACGTGCCAATGCAATAAAATAAATGGACCCTAATGCTTTGACATTTGCCGTTGAACAGTGCCAACAACATTAATTATAAGTTTGCATTTACCTACATCCGTTTCACTTAATCCCAGCCATTTGTCAATCACCGGATTATAATGGCTCTGGTCACCAACAAGCCAGGTCAATTTGAACTGTTTCAGCTCCAGAATTGAAATTTACAATTTCAAAACCTTTCAACCTCTGCGTGTTTACCAATGTGAAAATATGGTTGCAACAGTTTATCACGTTGTAAGTCAGAGGTGTGAACACTGAGGCAGCAGTGAGGGTTACACTTCCAACGTCAAGACTGCACTTGGCTGCAGCATCAGGCTCAGGGCAGTGTCGGTAGCAGGGTGCTTGGATGCCGGCACATTTAGCGTCGGCTGCAGCATCACGATGGGGACCTTTCCCGGTCGGGGGCAGGTGAAACACTCAGGAGTTACCTTTGGCTTGGCATGGCCGGGCAGCTGATCCGCTGCGTGGGGTGAACATGCCGGAACCGAAGGCTGCGCCTTCAGGGAGACCTGCCCCACATAAGACACCCGCCCTGAGCCGCAGCGGCTCTTCCCTTCCCGACCCAGAGAAAACCAAGGACGACTCGGGAGCACGGCGAGTCGGTAGGCTGCCCCTTCCCGGCTGCCCCTTCTCCGCCCTCTCTGCCTCTGCCCCTGCCCCTGCCCCTGCCCCTGCCCCTGCCCCTGCCCCTCCGTCCCGGCAGACTCACGTNCTGACGTGACCAACGACCCGGCCTGGGGGCGGAGCGCCAGCGGCCTAGAGGGAGAGCGCCTTCCGTCTCTGCCGGTCCCGCCTCACCCGGAGCGGACGGGACGGGCGGGAGGTGCCGCGCATGGGCGGCAGCGAAAGGAGGGCGGAAACTCGCCCGGCGCCCATGCGCAGGGGGATTCCGCCGGGTCCGCCGCACGCCAACATGGCGCCCTAGATTCGCCGACACACTGCCACCGCGGCCTAGGGAGGCGGCCGCCACCGTCGTCGCCGCCATCATGTCCCGGCATAGGAACGTCCGAGGCTATAACTACGACGAAGGTAGTGGCGAGCAGAAACCAGCGGCACAGCTGCGAGGGCCGCCCCTAAGGCCGGTCCCTGAGCGCTCTCCCCTTCCTACGGCCCGCCTACCCACGCACCCCCCCCACGGCGGTGCGGGGCGGTGTCCGCGTTACGGGGCCCGCACGGCTCAAGGCGAAGAATGCACGGGGGGCTGTCACGGGAGGTGGGAGGGGAGAAGCGGCCCCCTCCCTTCCTCTCCGCGGGGGTTGGCTGAGGCGCCATGCGGAGCCTCGCCCCTTCTCCCGCTTCCCCGCCCGGCTGGCAGCCCGGTGGGGCACACGTGGTGGGGCTGCCGCTGCCCTTGAGGGCCGCCATCTGCTGCCAGGGTCACCGGGGAACTCCCACGCAGGGAGAAGGCGGCCCGGGCGTTGCCTGAACCTGCCGAAACTGACCCCTTTTCAGACGGGTGGGAGTGACTTGAAAACCAGCCTCGATGCAATTGAACACACCTCTCTGTAGTCTTGTAAAACTTGAAGGTTTGTGTTCCCAGTCTGACAAGTTGTTGCTGATGTTCATTGATAGTGTAGACAGAGCCGTTCCTCAAAGAAGAAACGTAGTTCTTGAAGATGGAGTTGAGCATCCAAGGGGAAACCTGTTTTTTGGACACTTTTCTGTCATATTTTACTCAGGAGCTTGTTCATTCCATGCAACTTGTTTAACAGCTCTTACCTGAGGTGCTGCTGCTTGCTTTGTGCTCTGCCCAGTTAACTTAGGCAAACTAGATTGTACCCTGTTTTCTCAGTGGTTTTGTTTGTGTTGACTGTGGAAAAATTGGACACACTTCCAGCTGGTACTGGTATTTTTAAAGAACATTTCACAATGGGAGCCACTATTCAGTTGACTTACTTAGATTTTACACAAAGGTTGTAAGAAGTAACTTCTGTCTGCCTCTGATCTTTTGATGTTGAGTAGACATGCAATGTGGATAAGAATCATAGTAGCACAAATTGGGTTTTGCACTTGTGATTTTGGAGTTTAAGGAGCAATAATGTAAATACATGTGAACCGTGACATCTGCGTGGCCTACTTTTCTGGTGTTACTTGTGAAAATTTAACCAACGTAGGCAAAATCTTAGGTTGGATTGGGGATTTTACAGCTTTTTCATCCTATAGAGATTTTCTTCATCACAGTTTGGTTGAAATGATCTCGACAGAATCTTGGTAATCTGTAGTTGGGTGCCAGATCTGTAGAATTCATTTCAGTGTTTGTACACTCATTAGAATATTTTTTTAATGAGGTTGCTGAACTACATAGTAATTTGTTGTAGTCATGTGAGGCTTAAGTTGTTATTGCAGTTTGAAACTCTACTGTTGCATTACACAGCAGGTTTAATTACAGGTCTGTATTTGTGTGGTCTTTATACTGACACTGTACACCATTGTCATCACACTATTTGTGACATAAGATGTCACAAATGAAGTATGCTTTCTTGTCTTTTTTAAAATTTTTTTTCCCCCTACTTAATGTAATACCAAACATTTATTTAATGCCATGACTCTGTAATTCTTTGTCCCAGTTTTTTGTTGTCTTTCTGAAGTAAATATTTGTAGTATTTTGTGGTATTCTCTGTGACATCTTCTGAAGTCTTAGATCTTGTGGCCTTTATTTGACCATACTGAATTTCTGCTCCTCCTTTTAGAGGTGCTGTGACCAGAACCAAAGATGATATTCCAGCTGAGAGTATGCTGGTGATACAGCTGTTGATAGTGTGGAGTGCTTCTGTGGCTTCTCCTCTGTCCTCTGTAATTTCTATCATTCAAATAATTAATTTTATGGTCAATGCAAGCTGAGCCATTTTCATGGAGGTATCTTTTTCCTAGTCAAGGAATTCAACCAGTATGGGATATACAAATGATTTAAGTAGTGCCCACTGACAAGACTTACCTTGATTTCGCTTTCTACTAACTATGAATGTGTTAACCATTCACAGAAGTCATCTTGGAGTTTTTCCTGACACTCTCCAAGTATTGGCAAAATACAAAAAGTGTTCCTAACTTGAAAAAAAAGTATAGCTCCTTTCTAGACTGGAACCAGGTGACAGTGTGTTCCTTTCAATACGATCAAAAAGTAGATAACAGTATACTAGTTTGAAAGAATAAAACAAGCCTGGAATATGCTTTTGTATTGCTTGATACTTAATTTCCAGAGTAGCTTCCTGAGTCTTTCACTAAATTTTTCATACACTTGTGCCAGTCCTTTTAGCTACTGCTTTTAGTTCAGTTTACTTTGTTTTTCTTGTTACATGTTGAGAGATAAATGAACATTTCATGCCCTATATACAGTCTGAGCTTTTTATAGATGGATACAGTGTTGGTAATGTCCCGGTTCTGTGGTCTGTAAGTTGATGTCACACTGGAGATCTATGTTAGCTGTTGGGTACTTTGTCTCTCACTCTTTTAAAGTAACAGACATAACATGTTATTTGTGAAACCGCCAAGTGTATGGAGTAACATCTTTAAAAATACTTCATTACATTTTTCATGTATTTCATTATTATTTAGTGAAAATTACAGATTTATTCCTAAGATTTTCATAACACTAGGATTTTTTTGTGTGTGTCTGTTGGGATAATTTACTTTATCTTTGTTTCCTGAAAACTCATTCCTCTTTTTTAATGGGGAAAATATATGGCTATGTTTAAATTAACTGTAAAATATTCTTGTAAAAGGGAATTGTGAATTGTGTTTTTGCCTTGTTGAACTTGATTTGAAAGGCAGGTGGCTGCGAGGGCAGACCAGAGAAGAAAGCTGAGAAGTAGATGGGTATGGAGTAGAAATGCTGCTCCTGAGTTGCTGGAGTAGAGATTGTTATTTTACTGTTTGCGCTTAAAACTATTGAAAGGTTGCTCAGGAATATGAAGAGAACTGCTGTGGGTAAAGATTTGTGAAACTGTAGAAAGTTTGGTTTGCACTGTGAGAGTAGCCTGCTAAAGGAGTTGCTGAAAGAGGAGGTGTGAAGCATGGTAACTCTTGAAAGTTCCCATTAAATGTTAAATGTTAAAATTCTACTGTTGTAACTTAAAATTTGTTACCTAGGTAAATAAACAGTATTTAACTGCGCTTCTGGAATACTAGAGATGCATAATTCCTTAAAACCTTGTGTAAAAACTGCCCTTTGAATTGTAGATCAAGTGTCTAGAAATTGTGCAGCCTAATTGTACTGTTTCTGCTTTATAGATTTTGAAGATGATGATGTGTATGGCCAGTCAGTAGAAGATGAGTATTGTATTTCTCCTTCAACAGGTTAGTTCAAACGATTACATGTAAGCACTGTCTATTGATTACTCTGGTATAAAGCAATAGCTAGTGAATTGAAAGGAATGCTAGTGAAGCTTTTGAAAAGTGCCTAGCAGCCATAATCCTGTTAAAGTCAGGTAGTGCTAGGTGTTATTGCACCTTTGGAAGTCACATTAGACAGCTGGGCACATCTTGAGCTACACAAATAGATTATCTAGGATGGTCAGAATGTGCTTGATAAAAGTAAAAAAATGGTTTATGGGAATGTGTGGATAATCTTGAAACACTTGGTATTTAAAAGAAATTCTTAGTTGGCTCTGTGTGTACTAAAGAGTTTTGATTCAGCACCTGATAGTTAATGTCTTACACAACTTTGAGAAGATGTGGGGTAGGGAGTTTTATAGTGGGATGCAGCACTGGTCCTCACTGGCTTCTGTTCTCATTCAAGATCATGTGAAGCTAATTAACCTTTTGACATCTGTAATGCTGCAAAGTAGGTAGAAAAACAGTGATTCTGTGTTCTCAGGTGAGACATAGTTGGAGCAACCCAAGCTGGCTAAATTCAGTCTGACTGTAGAACCATTTAGTTGTGTTCTGTGGTAAAATCTCTGGCAATATTATCAGTTTAGCATTTTCCCAGATTTGATGGCAGTCTTTCTAGATGTGAATAGGCCCTTTGAATAGAATGTCTGATGTGAAGCTGCAGGTAACTTGGCTGGATCTGTGACCTGACCACAGGTACTTGAGTTAATTAAAGGTCTTTAAAAAAATCTATTCCTCTGTCATCCTGTTATTTTTGGTAGTGAATCTAGGTCTGTATTTTTATTATTTGTAGTCATATTGTCTGATCTATATTCATATTGCCTTGCATTCAATTTCTAAATTTTAATTGCTAGATTTTTTGAGACCTTTTCTAAGAATTAAGGTAGCTTTGTATTTTGTGATGAAAATGTGCAATGTGTTTACTTTTTAATCAAGTATAAACTGCTGAATTGCAAAAGTGATTCTTGTTTGTGTGCAGTAATTTTCCTAAGAATTATTTTTACATGCACTTCATTTATAATAGAATCTGGTCTACATTATATAGCAGTCTTTTAATAGTTGCTTCAGTTATGAGGATTGAATATAAAATACTATGCATTTGGGAAACAGTTGCTAAGGCTATTTTACTTAACTTCTGGATATACATACGCCTTCAGTATGTACTTCAGAGCTGGGGAGGATATTACATAACATAAAGAAATTTGTTTACATTATACATTTCTGGTAGTATGTAATGACTGGCTCGTTTTCAGCAATATGTGATATAAATATACACACACAGAGCACATTATGTGGCTTAATCAAAATGAAATTATGCACTTGTTTATAAAGTTTTGTGCGAATATGCATTTTAACTCGTGGGCTGTATTTCTAATGAAATTCCAAGAAAAGAGAGTGTGTTCACCTTCATTAAATTATTATCAGTTGTTTGACAGTGCTATACAATGTTATTTTCCAGCTAGGTTTTTTTTTTCTTACTCATATCTGAGCTTAAAAAAATACTATTGTGGTGTAAGATTATGAAGACATCATGCCATAGATGGTAACTAGGTATAGAAAATACTGTTTTTCAAACCTAGAGTATATTCTTTTGTTTGTATAATGAACTTTGAGGAATTATTGCATTACATAGATACAAGGATAATGCCCATCCTGTGGTTTCACTGGGCTGAAGACTTAGTTATATTCTACCACGAACTGCTGTATGCTCTGTACAGTCTTCAGGTAATACTCATTATACAGTAGTAACCCATCCTCCCCCTGAAACTGCTGCAACAAGTTGGCATCCTAACATTTATCCTTTGAGATATGTTCTGTTTTTAAAGGAGAATTTTTTTTTCACTTTTCAAACTTTTGTTTTTATCTAATGCAGCAGCTCAATTTATCTACTCCAGACGAGACAAACCAGCTACACTTGATGAGCCATTAGAAGAAGAGTATGACTATGAAGGTACAGATGATACTGCTGATGACTCCAGTCATCAGTTAACTGAAGTGGATAGAGGTAATTATACAAAATAAAACTCATAACAATGTCTTCTATGAATTAAGGACTTATTAAAATAGTCTTAAAGTTTGCTAATTGACACTGCTCATGATTTTGTAATTTTATTGTAGAGCAACATCCTTCAAGAGCATGTTTCAGTGGTGATTCTTCAAGGTCTTTCACATAGTAGTTGTAACTTATTTGCATACACTGAAATATGTTCTCAGTTTTTTATTAGAAATAATGAAATTTGATATGAAATTTGGACATTAGAACAGCTATACTGGCTTAGATCATATATCCATGCTCAAGCATCGATATATGCTCAAGGTTGTGACTCTGCAAATGGATGCTTAGGGGAGATTATTAGAAGCAGAGTATTTGTAGAACGATCTTTTGATTGTACTGAATTCCAAATTCAGTAAACCAACTCTATTTGAGAGGTTTCCTTGAAACAGTAGTCACTATCTTGAGAAACCTAAATCCTCTACAATATTTTCTTACTGTGTTTTGAATTCATTAGACTTTGGTTTCTTTTCAGTCCTACAGCCATGAATTCCATGTTACAAGCTGAGTTCTGAGCTGAGTGGCTGGGGAAAAAAATATTTGCTTTTATTTTTTATGCTTGCTTCCTGATAGTTTAATTACATGTATAGTGAAAAAGATTCACAAGTCTTTTTCCTACGTAGTAATAGGTAACTTATTTTTTAATGTTTCGGAAGAGTTATTTTTAAAATCTTGATAAGCTCAGAGTAAGGTGTGTTGGGTAATGAATAGATAATAAAATGCATGAATTAAATGTGGTATTTAAAACAAGGTGCAGAAAATTAAGAAACAACAAATAGAATAGAAACAATCCAGATTCCATCCAGTTAACAATCCAGTTAATTGACAGAAATTATGGTAATGCATAGACATATAGGTAAATATAATAAATTGGGTTGTAATACACATGTTTTTACAACAGGAAATAATGTAGAGGGCTATTTGAAAGAATTCAGCCAACCAGAAATAATCTAATATATGTGGAGACAGGTGATCTAGACAACAGGGTGTCCTGGCTTTTCAGAATGCTTTTGACAGACTCGATTTGTTAAGAATTATTACTGAAGCAAGACAGAAAGTAATATTCTGGACTAACGAAGGCAAACCTAGAAATAACCGTTTCTACTGTGAAAACAGCAGTCTTCCCACAAGACCTGTTACGTTTGGCACAGCATGCAGTTTTGGCCATTAATACAAGATTCCTGATTGCATTCAATCTGGCTGCAGAGAGTTTGGCAAGGTTGTCCTTACTGCCTTTTGGATAATAAAGTCACCAACCAGTACATGGAACTGGACTCTGCTAGTGTTTGTTTTGCAGAGCAAATGTCCAGGGAACATTGGCATGCTATTAGGATCAGAGGTCAAGGGTGCTGATGTAAGTTAGCTAGAAGAAGTTGTAATTCTGGCGTGCTGAATTGCTTTAGCAAAGTTCTTAAAACTCACTATCTTTGAGGAGGTATTCAAATGAGGAGTGGTTAGTTGTCTTACAGTTGTTTAGTTCCTGTATTCTGAAATCTGAACTTGCAGAAACTGATGTTCAGGAAGGTTTTCTTCTGTTCTCCTGTGTTTGTGTGTCTGATCAGCATGCTACTTCCATTGAGTAGCAGCCTGTAGAATTTTCAGTCTCTTGTGCAAGTTTAAGAAACTTAACTTAGTCAAGGCTTAAACTAATTGCAGAAATATGCTCCAAAGAAAACTGATTTTATCAGCTGTAAGCTGTATTAACAATTTTACATAAGATAAAGATTGCAGATATCTTCAAACGAAAAATGTCCCTGAAGATGCTGTTTTACTTTCATCTGTAAACATTTGAAATGTACTCTTCAGTAGGATTCCACATTGGCTTACTAAATTACTTCGGATAATTTTAAGGTGATTAATTGTATTTCTTCTCTACAGTGAAGACAGTTAGTTTTACATCAAAGTATTTAAACATAGAGACTTTATAGGCCAATAAATAGATATGTTCCTTATAGCAATACCTGAAACTAGTGAAACATTCTGCTGGGTTTAGGGGCAAAGTGTATCATGGTAATTAGTGAGATTAAAATTTAATTTTTAGAGACTTTGTCTTACTGTGAGATATTTCTCTTGTTTTTGTTAATATGATCTGTGGTGCTAGTGGATAGGCCACTTACTACTATCATAAACTGCACAAAAAAACATCTTATGTCTTTTCTAGCCCGACTTAATTCATGCCTTGATCAAATGAGAGAAGTTTTGGCAGAGTCTGTACCAGAGCAAACGATGGTGCAAGCAGTACTGGACAGTAAATTTGATGTACAGAAGGCTTTGGATTTTGTGCTTTCACAAGGCAATAAGCAAAATGTGAAGACCAAGAATCAGGATGCTGCAGTTGTAGGAAAGACCACAAAAGGTATACGTCTATTTACTTGTTGACATTCAAGAGGATTGATTTTTGTGTACGGTTTTAATTTTGGTTTTAGAAGCTGTGGAAGTGCTTGTTATTGCATTAGTCATTTATTAGAAATTTGAAAAAGACCAACTTTTCTATTCCTGTGTCTTAGAAACATCTGAAAGAAATAGTTGCTTTTCTTGAGCTAGAAGTCAAAATAAAACCTTAGTGTCAGCTTAAATTCAAACTGCAGTCATCTGCATTTCACAGTAAATTTCTGGTGTGTAATGTATGACTTACCTGAATAAGTACACGTCCTAAAAGTTGGATGACGTCACTAAGTTCTATGCGCTTCCATTACCTCCCATTCCCAGTACCTTCCTTTTTTGTTAGTGGCTATACAGTAACTTATTTATTTTCATTTATACTTAAACTTTTGTATTCTTTTTTGGCATTTATTGCCAATTCTTAAATTTACTTAGGTATTTCACTGTATGCGTGTAAATTAATGATAGAACATTGCATATCTTTGGATAACACTTAGTAATTAAATGCCTTTTCATATTTCTTTTTGTTTTTTATTGCTGCTGTCAACTTTAAAAACATTGGATATTTCGTTGTGACTGCACTTCCATCTGAAAATTACTGGCTATTGTAAGGTAAGGAGACTTACTTAATTGTCCAGAAATGTGTATCGATACAGACAGATTCTCTTGTGCACTAGGAAATGTTGCTGACAGCAGTAACAAACCAGGGTTTGGAAACGTGACAGCCAAAAGTGGTTCAGCTTGTTACTCTTTGATTACAAATGAAAAAATGCTCCTTGATGCTGAAAAATCCAATATGGTTTCATCTGAACAAAAAGGATCGCAATCCTCTTCGCTTGATCTGTCATCTTTCAGTGATGATTTGTATAAAGGATCATTCTGTGAACCTGTGAATAAACAGGCAGAGAGTCAACTACCAGAAAGTGCTAATGCAATAAGTTTGATTCCTGGCAGTGAGGATGTTTACTTTAGCATAGGAAGTAACCCATCTGGAAATTCTTCCTTTAAGAAGTTGGAATGCAATGCAACGCAGGACTTGAAATCCTTGCTGATGCAGAATGTGGCTTGTGATTCCCTGGGTCCTGAAAACAGCATTCCTCTTGTTTCTTCAGATACTTCTGATTGTAACAGTAATGCAAATTTTTACAGTTCTCCATGTTTAACAAGTGCTTTAGGAAAATTGGCTCTTGATAATGAAGTCAGCCATACTGTAAATAGGAAGCATGGACTTGAAAATTTTTCTTCACTTGTGCAAAGTAGAGAACAAGAAAGCCCCTCTTCAAACCCGGCTCCTTTGCCAGTGTTAAGGTCTGGAAGTACATCATTGGCTGACTTACTTCAGGAGCACCAGAAAAGCAGTGCTGGCCTCTGTTACTCTTTGGCTGACCTTTATACCCAGTCAACAGTAAGTCACGCTGACATGAAATTGGGAACCTCACCATTATCACAACTATTAAGTCAGCCCCAAGCTTCAGGTGGGATGTCAGAGCTAACAGGATCTTTGTCTTCTCTCGCCCTCTCTAAAGTTTCTCCAGTAAAGGAGGCTGAGAATTTATCACTTTCAGATTTAATAGCAGAGGCTATTGAAATAGATAAAACTGAGCAAAAGACAGACTTTCACATGCCCGATGTAACTGAATTGAGGCCCTCTAAAAAAACCAGCATTGATTTAAGTGCCCTTGTAAAAAACGCAGGTGTATCTGCAGAACAAAATGTGGTAGGACAGTCAAATATCTTTAACCTTGAAACCAAAATTTTAAAAGAAAAACAAGGAAAATGTTCTGGTTTTGGCAAAACAACTAAAAAACCCAAAAGAGGACTTACTTCCAAGAAGCAAGATTTATCCCTTCCGTGGGTGAAAACACTGCGTGCAAAACCTTCAGCTTTTGCTTTAACCTTGTGTCTCCGTTACCCTCCCAAAGGCTGTAGGCGGCGGGCAGTTGGTGTACATAAAGCTTTCCTATATAGTAGACAAGTAGGAGATGTAAAACCCAAGGAAACATGTCCTGTAATAGCCATAACACCCTTTGACTTCAAATCAGCATCTCCTGATGATATTGTGAAAGCTAACCAAAAAAAAGCTTTTACAAGAGAGTAGTGCAAAAACATTTGAAAAATCAGTGTTGATATCTTGGTACATTAGAAAAAATGAACTATATAGGACCTGTTTATGATCAAGAATTTATTTTTTATAATTTTTTTTTTAAATTGACATGCTACAGTTCTCATTGTTTGATAGGAAATTTGTATATGAACTTTTATTCTACTGTACTGAATATCTTAATTTTTGCCTAATTTTCACTGACAGTATTTTTAACTTTTGCAAAGTCTTTAGTATATAGGAAGTGCATGTGCAAAATTCTATAAATACCTTTAGGCATTTTGAAACATGCCTCTAGGTGTTGAAGATGTGGCTCATTGGGAAGAACAGTGAATTATTACTTTGTAAAGTAATCTAGTTTTGCTACATGGTGTATATTTGGGGAAGCACGAAGAGTTTATATTATCACTGTTTTATTAAATGTTCTTAAAGTTAGATTTTCTGATAAGGTAATTAAATTGCCAGTCTTGTAATTGTTATTTCCAGTCAATGTCACTATTCTCTTTTATCTTTATACTGATTACACTATTACAGCAGAAATACCTTTGTTTTTTAAAAGCGTCACTAGCCTCAGGTTTTGACAGTTTTAGTTGTGGTAGGACATGTATGGCTTTGGATAGGACCAAATTTGTATGAGATGGAGCAGTTAAAATTGTGTGCTCTCCCCTGACTCTCTCAAAATGTGATACTCAGAATTTAAAAATTATTTTGTGGGTGTATACATGTTGCATTTCTTAAGGAGTTTCACTAGGACTCCATGATTTTTATTCTCAAGTCATTTGGTGAAGCGTTGGAATAAATTCTTAAAACTTTAGCATTAGAGTCTTTGCTTAGTGGAAAAACAAAACAAAACAGGCAAAGTGTAAGTGCTGTTTGTGTTTGTCTCTTTACTGTTTAGAGGGAAGCTTCCTTTAGTAATGGAAATATATTCTACTGTTTGCACCCTTTGCTATTACATTGAATCTTTAGATGGAAGATTAGAATCGGGGCATTCTGGATTTATTTTTTTAAGCTGAAAATTACCAAATTCTGGTGCCTCTATTTGTCAAATTAATAATGCATTTATGTTTCAACTTTCTTTTTAGTACAAATTACTACACTTAATATATTTCCAGTGTCAGTATTTTAGATCCTGAACAGCAATAAGTACAACAAAGGTACTGCTGCAACTAGAAAAATATATTTGTTCATATACTGCCATACACTTCTTCATGCTAAAGTTGGCAGCTAGTATGTAATGGTTGATTCACTTTCATCTGGTTTTAATGTAAATTTGATTGAGGCTGTTACATCAAAAAGGAGACAAAAATTTTAGGTTTATTCCTGACTTTAGGTTTCACTTGAGTTTTTTTCATTGAGAAACAAACATGTTCCAGTGCTCTCAGGTACAAATTTCTTGTTTTGTATATTTGGTTGTTTGTCTGGTTGATGCTGTTGTCATTTTGGACTATGAGCAGTGACCTCTGACCTCTTGAATGAAACTAGTGTTTCTCATCCTAACTAATAAAAATTTTACATAATGATAGTGCTGCGATGTTTATCTTCTTGTTGACATGTTAATCTAGCCACCTGCATTCTTACCTATTTTGAGTGCCTTAAAGCACTGAAGTGTAAATAATTCAATCCAGTGTGCATACTGCAATCTGGTAAATTCATGAGTAGGAGCACAACTGATTTATTTCCTCAGAAGACTTCCTATAGAAATCTGGCTGCTATTAGTTGTATACTGCTTGTTTTACTAGTTAGTCTTTTTGTCAAATTCTGCTTTTTGAGCAATGTGAATTGCATTTTAGGAATGAATTTCTCTATACTTAGTCCAAATATTAACTTCTCACTGCTTAAAAGCCTAGTACAGTATTTTTCCACTGAGCAAAATGCCCTACTTGGAGAGTTTATAACTAAAGTTCATTTTTTTCAAAATTCTGTGTTAGTAGAGAAATTCTGATTTTTAAAGGTAAAATATTAGTGCAAAATATGGAATTGTGATGCCTGGTATATTGTTAAGTAGTTTTGCCCTATTATGTTGCAAATAATCTTGAGGCCCTAATTAATGTAGGCAGAAATTTCCAATACGTGTGTATTTTCCACATTTTCATTTAATACCTTTGTTTTTCAATCTAAATACTTTTTCTCATATTCTTTTTAAACTCTCTTTGGTTTTTGTCTGCTTTCTTATTCTCCTAGTTGCACTTTGCATAATATATCTTAGCATTTGTAGTAATTTTAGGACCTGAACTGGACACACACCTAAATGTGTGTCCTATGGATTCCATTGGAAAGTATGTGCAAGCCTTAGGTGGCCACGTGTAGTACTTGGAGCTCAGTTTGAGCTATAGATTTCATGCAAATTAAAGTCTGAGTGACTGAAGCCAAAGGGCATCAGCATTATATGTGTATTACTGTGGTACTGATACCTCAGTGAACAACTTCGATGTTGTCAGGTAGCTAGATTTTCACATCTCATTCTTTTCATTTGCATTTGTCTCAGTGTTGTTAGTGGTTTAGAAGAAGCAATACGTATTGTTTAGTGTTTAAAGGGAGTAGGGGAATGTTTTTTCTTCACTTTGCAATCCTGAAGTGAGCCTTGAATTACTGCAAACCTGCAGGCTGAAAACTGCAGAGGTT
Organism: Florisuga fusca; assembly: GCA_038090715.1. NCBI lineage: Eukaryota > Metazoa > Chordata > Aves > Apodiformes > Trochilidae > Florisuga > Florisuga fusca. The sequence goes on from JAAWXA010000001.1 coordinate 42,580,870, forward strand.
TCTAAGTTGTGAATGAACTGGAATTCCAAGTAATTTTCAGCAGAGATTATTTATTTACATGCTTGAAAAGTTTTATTTTTGTTCTTATTAAAAAAAGTAATGTGTTACTGTATTTACTTTTTAAATGGAACAGGTATTTTAATTTCCCTAGTTATTTCTTAATGTCCTTATTGAGAATTTGGTTTATGTCATTAGTGACAAGTTTGTCTTAGAATATTGCATGATATTATAATATATGGCATCTTCATAAAAGAAGTATGTCTGACTTTTCCACTGAATTGTTTCTTCCTAATGAATGTTAGAATTCTTGTTAACTAAATCTGTTTAATCTTAACACAGTGAGCTTATTTTATTGATATATGTATGAAATGCCCTTCCCTTCACCATTTTGGAGCTAGTGAGTATTTTTGTTGAATATGGGTAATTGTGTTACTTGTTTTGGAATTTGCATATTAACACTGCAGAGTACTCGTGTCTGTGTTTGCTTGTGGACATAAAACATACTACTTGTGGGATTCTGACTGTAAACTCCTGAGTTATTTTCAAACTTTAATTTTATTTTGTACGTAATTTTTAAGTGACTGAATATTTTTAATATAAAATTGTCTTTTGGGCCTGGCTTTATGTACCTAAATAAAATGCGTATTTTTAAAGGACTGACTTAGAATTTCTTGTTAAATTACCTGATAGAAATAGAGGTGTGATTGAATGTTCTATAATGATTGTAACTACTATGGAAACAGGCTTCAGTTCTTGATAGGTTTGCATGGGCATATTTCTTTCTGTGGAAGATCCCTTTGGAGAAAGTAAGGCAAAGGCTGGCATCTACTAGTGTGTCTTCAGATACCATATTGAGGCTCCAGTTTGCTTTTAGTTAGAGATGGGTTTGTAGAGTTTTTTAAACTTTTTTTCTTAAAAAGGGAAGGATATCGGTGAAATAAATAAAAGCAACTGCCCAAAGATAGTTCTTAAGCTCTCTGTTAGAGTAGAAATTCTGCAGATGATTTCTTAAAGCCAACATTCCTAATGTATCTCTAAATACCTGTTCCATTTTTGTCTTTTATTTTTTCTTTTTCTAGCTGATTTCTACCTAAATTTTTTTGGGAAGGCAGGGCAAATCAAAAGGCAAATTATGACAGGATAAGAAGGTAACAACCCACTTTGGGATCTCTGAAACGGTTGGTGCTTTATACCCTTTAATATGCAATTTAACATAATTAAATTTATCAGTTTTAATTACAACAAAATATTTCTGTTTTGATAAAATTATAAAATGCTAATAGCTTATGCTTCAGATTAAAAAAACAACCCAAAACATAGCATAGGATTAAAACCACATACCCTTTTTACTTTTTATTCACAAATAACCATATGAGTAGTTTCTCATCAGTGGTTCAGACAACTCTCAGGGTCTTAAGCTTCAGAGGCAGCAAGTTGCTTGAATTTCTGGAACTGTTGCACAATAATTTTTCAGAATCTTATTTCTAAGAGAGTTAATTGGTGTAGTGAGAGAGTCTGCAGTTTTATGTTTCAAACTTTTTCCTCTAATGTAATTTTAAATGCATTTTTCAGGAATCAACAGTTTCTGAAAATCTACATTTATGCAGAGAGTTAAGGAGCAACTGCTACTTCTCACAAAATTAATAGCTATACAAAATACTTGTATGAAGAGAGGTTATCAGTTGATTTACGAAACACATAGTTTATTACAGTATTTAGGCAAGGGCAATACTTTAGAGTTCTACATACAGTCATTGACATGTCTCTCAAATCTAAAGTGCTCAGTTTTTCAAAATTGTTGAAGTGCTGTTTTATGAAGTGCTGATTATGAGTTATTGTTGGTAGAAAACAAAACCCAAATAAAAAATTTCATCACACTGTAAAAATAAACCTGAAGTTCTCAGTGGGGGGGATGCTTCTCTCCTTTTTTCTTTATTTGGAAATTTAGTTGGATTTTTATGGATAATGAATCCTGTTTTGGTTTGTGTGAAGTATAGAAAGATGATAAACCCTTAAGTACATTTTATGTTCAATTTTCTGTCCATACTGCTATTTAGATCATGAGGAAATGTAATTTGCCCAACTTAGCTATACTTAGATGTGTGCTAATGTTTTCAACCTTAGAGTATTATCTGTGGGGAAGTAAGTGAAATTTCTTTTGTGAAACTGTCTTCACTTGAAGACAATGTGATGAAGCAAAAATCAAAGCCAATGGTGATTGATTAATTGACTTGTTTATTTCTTGAAGCAAGCTGTTTTGGTATTTCCAAATAGTTGTGCAAATGCGGTTCAGTGGGAATGGGTCTCTGTTTTAGTAATGACGTAGGAAACTATATAGCCATTTTCTCCTTTATGCATGCATACTGTTTGTTGACCTTGATATTTTTACCAAAAATCAGTTTGTGATTTTTAGGTGGTTATTGAGAAGAATGATTGTTATGGCATGGTTCATGAGTTTCTGGTGTCTGTTGTCCTGGAGGTGTTTTGTATCTGGTATGTGGACGCATTACATAGTGCACTTAAAAAATGACCCATGAACAACAATTGTCAGTGACTTCTGAGGTATGTCAGTAGTTTGTTTGTCAAAAAATTGATGTAGAAGCTTAGTGTTGGTAGGATTCCTTTAGAAAATAACCTATTGCCCTTCTCTACATCTTTCTGGTAATAAAAAGACCAGAAGAGGACTACAACCTATAAAATGGTAGATTGCAGAGATTAAAATTATATTTTTTTAAGAATTAATGAACATTTTTTTTAAGAATTGCAGACTTGGGAAGACATGGAAATTTATCTTACTCTTTTTGTAATAACACTGAGACTTAGGAAAGGAGTTGCTTATGAAGCATTTACTCATTGTCATGTCAAGGTATGGAGGTAATAGCTGATAAAGATGGACATTAGTTTAATATTTCAGTTGGCTATTTTGAGTCTTTTTGTCCATAAAGTGAATGAATGAAACAGTAATTGTAATTTCTTTTAACAGATGACATTGTTGACATACACAGCACTTCTCAGGTGCACTTTGCTTGATCTCAGCAGTGGGATTGGAGCTGTTCAGGGATTGTAATTTGAAATGCACTGCTGTAGTAAGTTTGCTTTCATTACAGTTGAAAAGCAAGAATTTTTGCTTGATATTTTTGGTTCTCCGAGAAACCTTTTCTACAGTTCAGATTTCTAAAAAATGTTCACGTAAAAATCGTACTGTCTTAGTTAAAAGGATCTGTGTTCTGTGCATATTTGTTTCATTTCTGCTTGCTTTTTCTGTCTAAACTACATTTTCATGTGTTTTCACCCATGTTAGTATTGCAGAACAAATACAGATACTGTTGGGTGACTTACATTATATTCCATTTCGGGCATCATCAACATAATTGTTAACCACTTCATGACACTAGGATTTCTGGTTTTAGTGATGTATGAGCCAGAAGGAAGGTCAGATATTTTAAAATGTGCATTCTTTGCAGGAAATCAAAACCACTGTGAACTGTGCACGTTTTGTTTGGTTGTTGGAATAGCAAGGAATCTAGTATTTTTTTAAATTAATTCATTCTTGTAGTTAAGCTGTGCTTTGTGGGTCACTGACTAGTTTGTATTATGGTCATTTCTCAGGAATCACCACCAAGAACAGCGCCTTTGTAGATCCATATGTATAAATATTTAAGAAGAAACTAAGAAGAAATAAACTTCACAGTAAACAATCACAATTGAAAGTAAGGCACAGGAAGGTGAGAAGCCTTACTCATGATACACCAGATGATCTTGAGAACTGCACTCTATTCCTAGATTAAGCCTAATTTTCTAAATATTGGACTATACTGCTTAGCTTGCTGCTGCTGGTAGTGAAGCACGTATTTCTACACTGGCATTTATTTATGGTTTTTAGTAATTCTGCATATATTCAGGTTTTTGATGTAACTATTAAGACAGCATGGGCAGTTCCAAGAATACAAGCCACAAGTAAATCAAATAGGTGCTTGGTTTGCATTTTGTTTAGCTTTCAATTTTCTAGATTTTTTTTTTTAATCTCTCCAGTATAAATATCTTCCTTCATTTTTGCTTTACAACTAACAAATAAACAATAATCCCTCAAACATTACATTACTGCAACATGACTTAAGGACATTAAGTTTTTCTTTTTACTCAGTCAAATGCAGTAAGGTTTGGGTTTTGGTACATAAATACATAATTTCCAGAATTTCTGTTTTGTAGTTAATGAAAGGGAAGTTTGGAGTCTTGTATAAAAAGGAAAGCCAACAAACGGGTACTTTGGGTTTTATTTATACAGAGAATTCTGAAGAAATCCTGGCAGAGCAAACATTCTGAAGTTTAATGGTGATGTGCAATATATTTTCATTAGCTTGAAGTCCCTCAGGTTTTACTTCCATTTATTATTCTAGGTTTCGATGCTTTGATTTTGTGCATTTGAGAATCCATTTATATCTAGCTAGCTATCTCAGAAGAAATTTTTGTCTCTAACTTCAATTGGCTGTGCTAACTTTCCAGTAACCTGACAGTTCCCAAATGCCTGCCATAGTGATGATGATGATGATGATGATACTTAATGAGAGACAGATCCGACATGTATTCACTTTGTGACAAAGAGAATGTGTATTTTGCTGAATGGAAATGTTTGAAATCTGATGTGACTGATGATACAGTTACATCTTAAATCATGGAAAGTAATGAAAATTTAAGACCGGTGTTTTGTGCAAGAAAAATATATACATATATTTTGAGAAGTTGCTGAATCTTGACACTGAGGTACTGTGTGGGTTTTAGAAAGGAAGTGGCTTATTTCAGGGAAAAATGTGTCATCTGCAATGAAATGCTTTAAAATCCTTTGAGATACCTTTTGAGATCCTCCTCATGCATACTGTACCACCTACACTGGAAAAAGTGACACTCCAGGCTTTTTCTGAGTTATCTTTTATGGTCCTTTAAAACTGGTTTGCAGTTTTTCAGACAAAGTGCAAGCCAATACCAGTAGCAAGTCAATCACTTTCATGGTTGACTATATTGAGTATGAAATTTGGGTTTTTTTTCTTGGATGTTAAGAGAGCTTAGATAAAACTAAAAATGGTTGTGTCCTTTGTAGAACTTTGGGATCCCAGAAGAACCGGAGATCCTGGGGAAACAATAGCTCCACTTGTTCTTACAGTGACCTTCAGTCTCACTCCCTTCAGGTCGTGGTAAAGATCAACCATCAGTTGGTTTTCTCTGTGTCTTTAGAAGGTAAAGTGAAGAATTTACTAAGTTCTCAGATGTGATTGCGGGAGTGACAGGAATATATGGTCAGAGTAGCATTTTTTTAAAATCCCATTAAATTTTAAGGATGAATGATTGCAGTTGTAGTGCTGTTGTAGCAGTTTAAACATTGTAGCTTCTGTCTGAATTCTGCACTTGAGTACTCAAGGGAGACTGTTGCCGAGGCTGAGACAGTAGTATCTTGTAATGTGTGTCAACTCTACAACATATTAAGATGTCTAAACATTAGAATTGTAGGCATATCTAATCCAAAATTGGAGGAGCAAAAGGAGCTGTTTAAAATATCAGTTATTGATTACAGGCTTGAATGCTGATAGGAAACACATATAAAAATTCAGAAATGGAGTTTTTTACACCAGGGAGGTGTAAAAATGCAAGCTTAAAACACAAAGTTCCAACATTTGTTTATGTTAGGTGTGTTTCACTGCAAATACTGGTGTTCCATTTCTGTAAAATTTGCATTTTCAATACCTGTCTTATCTCCATACCATCTTGGGTATTTCTGCACTATTCTTTTTTTTTTTTTTTTTTTTTTTTTTTAAATTCTATGTGATTTAATATTGTTATAAAACATACTAGTGTAGTGTAGATACTACATAGATACCAACAGAAATGCCACCCAGCCACTACTTGTGTTCCTTTATTTACACCTGCTTTGTTCCTATGTGACAAAAATACAGGACTTTCATCATCTCAGTTTCTATATTCTTTCATAAAACTAGCATTTTGGTCTTCTGACTGGACAGCTAAAAATACTTAAAATACCAATGTCTTCTCTTCTGTACTTGTGACACTTGAAATGGTCATTAAACTTAAAACTCATGTGTTCACTCTCAGAATCCCCAGTAGAAAGCCATGCTTCAAATGCCAAAAGCTTGGAAAACTGAGTAATTTTAATATGGAAAACACTGATGTCTGCAGAAGCTGTGATGTCCATTTAGCAGAAACATGGAAGACCTTTGACCTGTTGTTTCAGTTCTTCTTCCATCTTTTTGCTATGTATAAAAGCTCACCCTAAATGGAAACTTTGTATCTAATTAATTCCAAAATAGAGTTGAAGTTGTTTTGAGTACTCCTTATTTGAGTCCTTGTTACCAATTTTTGTGGTTCTAGAAGCACATTTTCCTATTTTTGATGTTTTCCTCTTCCCTATTGCTTACCCACAAAACAGGAAAATGACTAACTTTGCTTGTCAAGTGGGTAAGATGGTGATACTGTGTACACACCAACTGCTACTGAATGCTTAAGTTAAAAAAGGGAGAAAAAGTACCACAAAGATTTTAAACATTTTTCAAGGCAAAAAGGTGATTGAATTGTATGCCAGTAACACCATTTTTCTGATAATGTGTATATGGACAAACTGTTGTAAGGTTGTGGATGCTGTGTGCTTGTGGATAGTACTGTAAATATGAAGTCTGTTACTTGCTATTTCACTGCATCAGGAAAGAGGAAAACATTAAGCAATTAACTTGAGTCTGCAAGTTCCTCTCTAAAGTCAGAATGGAGAGAAATGGCTTTCTTCAAACTGGCAAATGAACTTCTGCGTTCATCTCCATATGATAAATCTTTCAAAGCTTTTTTAAAACTACACATAACATTTTACTGTTTATAAGAAAAACTGAATTTGGATACAGACCTTCTTAAAAAACTGTTAATGTCTCTGGTTTTGGCAGTGAAGAATAGAGCCTCCCATGCTATGTGTCACACCTCATCTATAGATAGTTTGTTGTTTTCCAAATACAGTCTTGGTTGTTCAGATCATAGTGATGTTCAGTCTCAATTTTTCCTAGACTTAATTAAACAAGTTCATCTTCGATAACTCTGGATATATTTGGCTGGCACCAGAGGAGTTCATAGGAAAATGTGGAATAAATAAATTTTCAGAGTAATAGTATACAGAAATAATACAAGTGTAGATAAGTAATGCAGATAATTTATAACACTGCAATTAAAAAGATAAAATGACTGTGAGTGAGTACATTTTTATTCTGAAAGGTGGGGCAATTTTTATAAACCTGTCTAAATGTTGATTAAGATTATGTATTTTTTGCTTCTCAAGTCTGTATTGCTATGTATGTCAACTGGCTTACTTCTACCTTCTTGTTTACTTCAGCTTGGCCAGTTTCTACACTTCACCTTGAAGCAGTTTTTCTGATAAATACAATTAGAAGTTAATACTCCTTTAATGAAAACCGTAAAGCTAATTAATGTTAGATTCACTAAGTCCCTCCTAATAACTCTTGTTACTTGTAGCATTTACAGTGTGTTTCTTCTGGAATGATGTCTTCCTTGCATATAATCTGCTGCAGCTAAGTGCTTGTACAAACAGTGTGGTGTACAGAGGTGGTTCACGAAAAATGCCTTTATGGCTTTGAGGCTAACTTTAGGATAACTAAGATTTGTCTTTAAAATGGTAGTAATAGATGGGCAAACTTATTTGTCTTTTTTCATGCTAAGATTTTGGTTTTAATACTGTGGAAGTTCTGAACAGCAGAAGAACTCTATGAATGATCAGGCTACTGCATTGATGCAGCTTGAGTTTGTTTTGCAAGTTAGATGCGAAGATCTTTAGCAGTTTCACACTTGGGTTTCAAAGTGTTACCGCTAACACATTTAAATTACAAAGAATGTTAAAGCATTTCTTTCTTCATATTCTTTCTGGTTTTTAATAGCCATTGCTTCCTTTACATTTTTGCCCTTCCTCAAATGTGCTCTATATTTGAACAGGGCAAGATAGCAGTTTGGCCAATTAATTGTTTATTTAGGAAATGAATAGGGTGCCTTCAATTAGACTTAAAGGATGCACCAAAAGTAGATGTTGAAACCTGTTGTTACCACAGAGAATACAAGCACAATATTGGACACAAATGAACTGAAGAAAATTGTGGCAGTAAAGTATGCCTTAGTGGTTTCAAACTGCTTTTTCTAACAGCTTGCATCTCAAGCTGTGCTTTGAGAATGTGGTCTTTGTCTCCGAGGGATACATTTAGTTATTGTTTGTCTTTTCTGAAAGGCATCTACTGTTGAGTATGTTTGCATGTGATGTATTGAACTTCCTTCTGTGTAGCTCTGAGGACAAAATGGAGATGATACTCTTTTCCATATGGCAGTAGTTGCTCCAGTTTGGGCGACACATATAGAAAAAAGTCTGTTACAGCACAGGAATATCTGGAAAGTGTGCCAGGAAAAGCTGCTGGTGGTGATGTAGTTACCTATATCATAGAATCATAGAATTGGCTGGGTTGGAAGGGACCTCAGAGATCATCAAGTCCAACCCTTGATCCACTACCACTGCAGTTACTAGACCATGGCACTGAGTGCCACATCCAGTCTCTTTTTAAATATCTCCAGTGATGGAGAATCCACTACTTCCCTGGGCAGCCCATTCCTGATCACCCTCTCTGTAAAGAAATTCTTTCTAATATCCAACCTAAACCTCCCCTGGCACAACTTAAGACCGTGTCCTCTTGTCTTGTTGAAAGTCATCTGGGAAAAGAGACCAACCCCCCCCTGGCTACACCCTCCTTTCAGGGAGTTGTAGAGAGTGATGAGGTCTCCCCTGAGCCGCCTCTTCTCCAGGCTGAACAGCCTCAGCTCCCTCAGCCTCTCCTCATAGGATCTGTGCTCCAGTCCCTTCACCAGCCTGGTTGCCCTCCTTTGGACCTGCTCCAGCACCTCAATCTCCTTCCTGAACCGAGGGGCCCAGAACTGGACACAGTACTCGAGGTGTGGCCTCACCAGCGCTGAGTACAGGGGCAGAATCACTTCCTTGGACCTGCTGGCCACACTGTTCCTGATACAGGCCAGGATGCCATTGGCCTTCTTGGCCACCTGGGCACACTCCTGGCTCATGTTCAGCTTCCTGTCAATCCAGATTCCCAGGTCCCTTTCTGCCTGGCTGCTCTCCAGCCACTCTGTGCCCAGCCTGGAGCTCCCCATGGGGTTGTTGTGGCCAAAGTGCAGGACCCGGCACTTGGCCGTGTTGAAGCTCATCCCATTGGAATCAGCCCAAGTCTCCAGTCTGTCCAGGTCCCTCTGCATATCTGAAAAGCTGACCTTTGAGGCCCAATAGTAAGTTGAATAAGATGTTTGTTTTGTAGAATAATTAAGACCAGGCAAAGTTTCTTCCAGTGAAGAGCAGTCACGTATGGAATAACACATCTTCATATACCCCATTGTTATGGACATGGTAGCCAAAACTGGTCGATAAGAATGTTATCAGACTGAGCCTCATTTCTCTTTGTTTCTCTTCTGATTTTCCACCATGAGTGGTAGAATTAAGGAGAATAGTAAGACTGAATGATGGTAGGAAGATATTCTGATTGTAAATGTTATCTAATATAAAAAATAGGGAGAGCACACTGTTGAATAATAGCACATTGTAAAATGTAATCTTTAGTATTGAATTGGTAGGTTGTGAGCTTATTGTGATCTTATTGTGAGCTTTTTGATGATGCATGTCCAGCTTTTGGTTTCATGATGTAAGAACACGTGGAAAACAAATTGGCTAGGAGGAGGAAATAGTAAGTGTTTTCTTCTGGTTTTACCTTCTTATAGTTGATATTGAATGTCTAAAGAATATTGAAACTGCCCCATCTACAAATAAATTAATTTTAAATCTCATTTCCTCTTAAAATAATTAAGAAGAATAGGATGTTAGAGTGTTAAACTTTACATAGCATTTCTGAAAATTCTGTTGCAGAATTGTGTTCCTGCAGTTACATTTATTTAAAAAGCTACTTCATGTTTTGTAATTGAGGAAGAATGGAAAATTGATCTAATGACACAAAACACCATCCCTTAATCTGTGATCTTGGAATAGTTAAGGAGGGGAAGAGCAGGTACTTGATCAATATTAGTCTCTAATTTAGAGTGAAAAAAACAAAGGAAAATCAACTTGCTAATTATTCTGCTTGGTTTTGCTAAGTCTATGTGTTTTACTTCATTATTTTACATTTAGTCCTAGTAAAAGGAATAAGATAAAAGGTGTATGCTCACTCAGCAAATTTCCTTTGAACAGATTGTGTGAATTGCTTAGCTTTACCTAATTTACATGTGCCAAGGAGAACAATGCATTTTTAATGCCTATTGTTTTCCAACTTGTCCTTTCTTAACATACATTCTTTTTGATACATTAAAAAATTATAACACTGTGAACTTGTTTAACATTTTTCTCTTTATTCTTCAGGTGGATTTTAAATGTTTGTATTAAATTATGTAAGATTCTTAGCTTTTTAAAATAAACTAAGTTAATGTATCATTCAACTTTTTACAAGGTTGTATACTTCCAGGAGCTGCTTTAGGTTTGGATATTGAGACTGCTTGGAATAGCAAAAGAGGTTGGACTTCGAGTTACGTGACCAAATTACAGTCATACTGTTTTTTAAAACCATATAAGATTTCTTACTTCTGCTCTGCTTTCCTTTTTTAAATACAGTTTTTTAATCATCTGGTGTTAAGCAGCTGCTAAGTCAGGAAGTTCTTACATAGTTTGGGCTTGTCAGCTGTAAGAGCTACTTTTTCAATCATTCCATTGCTGTATTTTCTAGTTCATGTGAGCAGACATTTTTTTCTTGAAATATTTGCTTACTATAGTAGCTGTTTATCTTAAGTAAAGCTTGCTCAGCTACAAAACTTACTCTGAAAAAAATTCCATTATCTTGGGGGCACATGGGCAGACACTGTTCTGCTAAACTGCCTTAAAAAGTGAGAGCATCTATTACATTTACCATGCTAGTTCCCATTACACAGCTTAGTCTTGTTTCTTCTGCAGGTTTTTTTCCATCTAGAACAACAGGTGTTGCTATTGTCTGAGCTGGGAGCCTTGCATAGAACAAGAAATAATTGAATTTCTGCAAAGCAGGCAAGCTTGTAGAATGTCAGTCTTGTGTTTTATTGATTTCATCTTCATTGGAGGCTGCCTTCTACCATCATTATTTCCATTCTGGTGAATAATGTCATCTTTTTCTGTGTCAGTTTCCTCAGTTTGTTAAAATTGCTTATGGTCAAGAAACAAAAGCACAAAAGGTTGTTTTGTGACAATTTAAAAAATGACTGTGTCTGATTTCTTTGGTAAAACTGGTATCTTTTAATGACTTTTTTTGGGACACCTGTGATAGCACAGTAGTATTCACCATATCCCAGGTTTTTTTCATGAGCAGCAACACTTTGCATTCTTGTATCTAATTGTAGTTTTAAATCTAAAGAGTTGCTATACTTTTTGGCATGTTTTTTCTAAGAATTACTTATGGTTTATGTTGAAAGAGTTCTGTAGCTGTATTTATCTTTTTAGCTTAGTATCTTTCTCTTCAATAGCAATTTGCTGTCCTAAGGGAAGCAGAGCAGTTGCCTGAAGGAGTTCTCGTTGAATTCAAGTCTCCTTTATGGTTACTCTAGAATCTTAGTAGCATTTAAGTGTTTGTACCAAAAATGTGAGATGGGTCTGCTTTGAGTTATGTATGTGAACAAATACTGAACATTCCACACAAAGATGTAGGGTGTACATGTTCTTTAATCGAGGCTCGTGCCCAAAGCTAATTAGTAGTTTATAGTAAAATAATTTGTAATTGGAAGATTGTAGCTTGCCTAAGTGCAAAAAAACCCCAAACAACTGTCAGCTCTCATTTACTGTGCTATGCATGATGTGTCTGTCATCTGCAGTCTGTGAATTACAGGAAGGACTTTGTACGTAGTTTTAGCTGGTCCCAGAGAAGTGCTTGGGAAGAGGCTCCTGGCTTGGGAAGATATCTTCATCTCTGTTGAGTATGGCTTGGTGGGCATGGAGACCTTAATCAAGAAGTCACTTTTGTTATGACACAGAGTTAAAATCCTCGTAATGCAAGCTGTTCTACACACTGTGCTTCCATCTTTTTAGTCCCATTTTTGTTGGCTATCCCATACCACCATTCCTACAGTCTTTAATATGATTCTAATGCACACTGTCATTTCCTTTCATACAAAGATGTGTTGTGTGCTTGACACCTTAGAGGGAAGGGAGGCCGTCCAGAGGGGCCTTGACAGGCTGGAGAGGTGGGTTCATTCCATCCTAATGAACTTCAACATTGCCAAGTGCAAGGTCCTCCACCTGGGTCAGCGCAACCCCATGCACAAATACAGGCTGGGGGGAGAATAGATAGAGAGCAGCCCTGAGGAAAAAGACTTGGGGGTGGTAGTAGATGAGGATCTTGATGTGAGCTGCCAATGTGTGTTGCAGCCCAGAGGGTCAGCTGCATCCTGGGCTGCATCAGAAGAAGCGTGGCCAGCAGAGTAAGGGAGGTGATTCTTCCCCTCTGCTGTGCTCTTGTGAGACTGCACCTGAAAGACTGAGTACAGCTTTGGAGCCCCCAGCACAGGAAAGACATGGACTTGTTGGAGAGGACCCGGAGAAAGGCCACAAAGATGATCAAAGGGCTGGAGCTCCTCTGCTGTGAAGACAGGCTGAGAGAGCTGGGGCTACTCAAGCTGGAGAAGAGGCTTATAGCGACCTTATAAGAGGAGACCTTTTAGTGACTTTCCACTACATGAAGGGGGCTTACAGGCAAGCTGGGGTGGGGCTTTTCACCAGAGAGGATAATGACAGGACAAGGGGTAATGGTTTTAAACTGAAAGAGGGTAGATTTATGTTAGATGTCAGGGAAAGAGTCTTCACTATGAGGCTAGTAAGACACTGGAATAGGCTGTCAAGGGAGGTTGTGGCTGCCCCTTCCCTGGAAGTGTTCAAGGCCAGGTTGGATGGGGCCTTGTGCAGCCTGGTCTAGTGAGAGGTGTCCCTGCCCATGAAAGGGGATTGGGTCTCGATGGTCTTGATATCCCTGCCAGCCTTAACCATTCTATGATGCAACTCCATTGTAGCTAGAGCTTTCAATATTGGAGATTTTGGCTGACTTTTTGTAGAATATGCAAGTACAGTATGTTGGTATTTTGTGGTATTTTTTTTTTCCTTTTTTTTTTTTTTCTTCGAGTAAAAAACCCCACAGGCTAGAAGGGGACATCTCTGAGGATTTGCTATTTAATTACTGTAACCTTGCAAACAGAAATGCAAAAGCCAGTGTCAGTCAGTGAGTTTATTTCTCTTCTACTCATGAACAGTTCCTATCTTTTGTTACTAAATTAATTTGTCTTTTGGTTTACAGTAAGGGGAATGTGTGTGTGTATACATTATGTTTTCAATAATTGCTGTATTGCTGGACCTTGATTTTTAAATTTTTTTTTGTTAAAACCATACTCAATCTTTTGAATGTTTTTGACTCTTTGAAATCATGTCCTTAAATTGCTTGAATTCTGGATACATGTTTGGGCTATTCAAAAGAATTTCTGAATGAACCTCTTAGTGTTACTCCTGGGAAGTCATGAATCTTCTACTCTGAAATGTACCCTATGCTGTGACTTTGCAGTCTGCACTGCCATCTCTGAAATGAAGGGGCATCATCATGTAAATATATTTTTCTTATACAGTGCTAACTCCAGAGAAATAAAAAAAGCAAATGCAAAACCTAAAAATTTTCAGAATGCACTATTGTGGATTATATAAAAGCTGTGCAGGACTAGTAAATAATTTTTTTTCTTCTGCAACTTTAAAAAGCTCCCTCAGTAAGTGTCTAGAGATCATCTGCAGAATGGTTGTGGAAGAGTTCAACAGATACAAGATGATTTTTTTTTCCCTGTATAGTATCGGTTTGTCAGTTTGCTTTTCTTGTCCACTATTCTTACATTTAAACTTCTGTTACATACTGAAGTAATTTTGGTGCATAAATAGAAGTTGTGGATCAGGAAAGCTCTTTTTTGTAAAATGCCTTGTACCACTGCAATGAACAGAAATGTGTTTTGCATAGATAACATACCAGTGTAAAAGGTTGCTCCTGAATCACCTGGATGATACGCAAGTGAATAGCACCATCCTCTGGCTTTATAATACTAGTTAAGAATTAAACCTGAAATTGTTGTCTGTTATTGTGGGAAGTTTAATGTAATTGTAATAGAATGTACATATTGTACTTTCAGTTTTACATACTCATTTTGGACTAAGGTTTTAACAGAAATTCTGGTAATTTGCATGGACTCTGTATTCTGTTCAGTTAGGGGACTGGCTAAAGGGGGGATCTTTTCAGGGTTATCTTGCCCATAGTGCTGACTTTGCTCTTTGCATGTCCATTTATGGTAGGAAGTTGCACTTTAGAAGTATCGAGGCTGAGCTTTTTCTAAATCTTGGTGAAAGACAATTCACAGTCATTTAAGAAAAAATCGTTGAATTAGAAAACACCACCACCAACTTCTGGTTGTGTATGTCTGGGACAGTAAAGGTGCTGTTATGGAACAACTGCAATTATCTAATAAATTATTTTTCACAGCAGACAGCTGTGAAAAAGAGAAGCTACAGCATCTGTTATGGATTGAGGAAGGGCAATGTTAGCATTGCTAGAGTGCCAAGAAATACACCTTGTGAATTGCAATTATGAGAAGGATTGGACTTTAGTCCATTTAGTTAGAAGCAGTAAACATGAGAAATACTGCAGGGACATTGTTTTAAAAAACTTGATGACAAACTAGAAAGTCGCTGGTTTGATTGTTGCCGATTGATTGTCGATTCCTATTGGACCTTTACATGTTTACGTATCAGAAACATTAAAAGGAGGCAGCTGATGTTTGTGTAATTTCTAGAGGGAAACACACACACCTCCTCAGGCTGCTTCAATGTACAACAGCTCTCTGCTCTTTCACATGCCAACTGTTGGTTTTGTGAAACTGGAAATCTCGAGAGGTTTACTGCAGTGCTTTTCTTTCTCCTAATATATAAACTGTGAATGTAGACCAGACCAATTATCCATGTTTCTGGGAAGACCATACCAATGGTCTACATACAGAGCTGAAAGAGGCATTCCTTTGTTGAAGTGTGTTGCTTCAGCGTAACCTCCTTAAAGGTAGATGCTTATTGGAATGTTCTATTAAGCATCCAGATATTGAGGCATACAGGTTTGGTTTGCTAAAACACTGCTTACAGTTGTAATAGAGGTTGGTAGGAAGTTTTATATTTTTTAAAAAATACCATTTTCTGAGGTTTCTGTGGGACATCAGATATTCTAATTTAAATGAATTTTTAATTTTAATTCTAAATGAAATGAATGCCATGCAATGGAATGAATACAATGAAGGGGCACAAATAAAAAATTGGTAGTTTGAGTAGGTCCTGATGGCTAGAAAATTCCATGAGAAGTTGTTTGTTTCAGGTAAGAAGAGCAAGAGAACACAGAAGTGTCTGACTGCTGTATTTGGAAGCATTTTACTTCAGTCTGGGAGGGTGTGTTGATGGCAAGAAAAATGGTGTAACTACAGAAATTTTGGCTAAATTCCAGGCAGGAAAGAAAATGTGTTATTGCCTTGTAATAACACATTCCACCCCATCTACTCCATTCTGTTCTAATGTCAGTGTCCTCATCCTCTAATTTATTTAGTTATGTTTGAAATATTTTTAATTCCTGTTTGTGCCCTGAACATAGTATTTCCTCCTGTCATTCCAAGTTTTTCATTGCAGTTCAATTTTTCCACTTTATAATTTCAAACCCCTTATCTAGATGTTCCCAGTTTCCTACTAATTTTCCATGTTTTCCATGTTTATCTAGTACATATACTTTTTTCCACAGGTACTTTGCTTTTGTTTTCAGTTCTGATCCTCTTCTGCTTCCTTTGTATACATTTAGCTCTGCATGTAGCTTGTCACTGAGTATGTGGCCTCTTGCTTTCTTCCTCTCCTTACATGCAGTTTTTCCCCAAGTTAGGTTGTTAACTGATGTTGAATTCTTCATGGTCACTGTAGCTCTTCCTTCATCCTCTGCTCTTTATTAATTTTCATTCTTGTAGTCCTTGTCTGTCCTTGATAAATGTGCTTGTCTTACTCATTCTCACTATACTGTTGCTTTTTTCTCTTGCCCCCCTTTTTGTGCACGCTTTACGATTATCAGAGGCAAATTTATGCTTCAAGATTACTTATGTGGTAGGAAACTACTGAGAGCACAGGACAGGTAGAATTTGATGTCAGGTGACAGCCAAGTCTGGCTGACCTGGTCAAAAATTGCCACAGCAGTCATGTATTGAGTGTTGATGAAATGTTTTGAGGATTTAGCTGTTAAAACTTAAGAGTTTTAAGAGCGTATACAGACAGTTTTCTAAGGCCAAATTGAGTGGATTTTTCAAAGAAAAAGTTGCTTGAAAGACTTAATTTTTGAAAATAATGTTGGCTTCAGGTGCCATTTTTGAAAAAAAACCCAAAACATTCTGACTGATATTTTCTCTTGCAGTTTCCCTGTTCTTCCCATCTGGGAGGAAAACAAAAGAGTTGGCCCCAGGCAGGTACCTCATTTGAACAAATTAATTTTTGAACTGAAGAGTTCAACGTGATGAAAGGTGTAAGGATTGAAAGTAAAGCCTGAGCAATGGAAGTGCCAGCCAACTAACAGGCAGGGCTGCCAGCCCTCCTGACTTTCCTTACTGCACATCCATTTGCACTGATGCAGTGAAACAAACTGCTTCTGGAACTTCAGTCTTGGGGTAGCAAGTTGTGCTGTTTGTTCCACACAGAACTTACCCATGTTGAAGATACTTGTGAATAATCACTTGATAAATAGCCTGCTCTGTATCCTATATCCCACCTGCTGTATCAAACCTGAAAAAACACAATAAAAAATTATTATAGTCCATTGCAAGTAGACATTTTTATTTTCAGCATTTTTATATTTCAGCATTCAGCATGAAAGTACCTACTCCCAGTTTAAAGAAAAAGAAAAAAAAAGTCACGTGCACTATCTGAAACTTTGCAGAGAATGTAATAGTTATAACAAGTCAGAATTGCCTGGAAAAACCCTGGCTGTGGTCTCTATTAGGAAATAACCTTTCTTTTAAAAAGAAAAATGTCTTTGTAGAATTGCTTCAGTAGTATCTTTAGAATGGCTGTGTCTTGGTGCTGGGGGGTGACTTAGCAAGTTGCCTTTATTTTGGGTTGCTGCCTTATTTTCCTACGTGCTGCGGATGTTCCTGAGCACCCCTTTGTACATTGCAGTTCACAGCAGCATAATGCCATTGCAGAATTTGATGAGAGGAAGACAAATTTGGAGAAGTCTGTGCTTAGGAATCAAATACAGTGCCGTTGTGTCTTGGTTGTTGAAAAGGTATGAACATCTGAATGAAGTCAAGTTGGATACTGGCGCACACAGTCTAGTATGCATTTCTCCAAACATGCCAGTGCCCCTGCTTCACTTTTCTTAACATTTCTTCACTTAATATTTCTTACTTGAGGTGGTGGTTGGTTAGCACACTCCTGTTCGTTCTCAACTACCTGGAAACAGAGTAGTCAATCAACTTTCCCAAGTACTCTAACATAACATCCAGACCTCCAACAGTGTTGGAGAAAAGATCTCAATTTTTAATCTGTTACTTTCAGTGTAAGTATACAAACAAAAACTGGAAAAAAACGGAAAAAACCCTACTTCTCAAACCTGTTATATATGATATAGAAGCTAAAGTAACATTTTGATTTGTTTAAAATCTTTTACAGGTGATCCTTACAACCACTTTTAGAAAACAGTCCAAAACCTAGGGAGTTGCTTATGGTAAAGGAAGATGGTTGACAAGATCCGTGCATTTTTGCTGTTGCAGCTTGAACAACCAGAGACACTTTTCGTTTTTAAAGACTGTCCCTATGTTTTACTTCCTTCCTGCATCTATATGCATATATATGTCTGTGTCCTGTTTATCTGTCTGCAAATACTTCATTGTACCATCAGATTTTGAGTTTGTACTTTTAATAACTAGAAAGTTACGGCATGTGTCATTCGTAATACTTCTTGAGTGAATCAAAAGGCTTTTCAGTCATACCATCGAACAGTCACAAAGAAGGTAAAAACAAAGAAAATAATAAAGGGAAGAAAGCTTTACTTGCCAAAAGGTCATGCACTGCTACAATTGTACTGGAGTAACAACTGTGCAGTTCTCTGTTTTCCTTGGTATTGGGCTCATCCTAATTTAATGCTAAGACAGGGTGCATCAGTGCATATTATCTTTGGTAATGGTGTTTGGCTCATAGCTACATTAAGCTGTAGTTTAGATATTCTGTTGTCAGTGCAGTCTGAATACTAGGTGTCTGTCTGAAAAGTCCTTTGCTTAAAATAGGCTGGAAGATTTTGGTTTTTAGACATTATGAATTGAGAACTACCAAGCTGACATGTCTTTATATTGTTATAATTTATAAATATGTACTTGTTGTTTTCGTGGAAGGAAAATCCTAATGTTGTTAGTGAACTGGTGGAATGATAGAGTGCCTTCTTCAGTAAAATCTCTTGCTCTACAATTTGATACCATTGGCGAATCAGCACATATACTTGCATCTCATCCACACTTATTTTTGCTTCTTGTAATTCTAGAGTATGTGAAATGTAGCAAGCAGGTATTCAGATTTCTCTAGGAGTTTATGAAAGTGAATCTGTCTTTGGTTTTAATTTGTGTGTACTCTAGATACAGGAAACATTTTGTCATTGAATTACTTAGGTATGTGTTTAAGAATGTCCGAATGGCAGTAGGCATGAATGATATTAATGAAGGCTTTCTTGCAAAAAGCTTGCAACTTGCAAAGAGGTTGATTTTCTTCACAGTTGCTTTTGTTGTAGTCAAGTTTGGATTTCTGCTTCTAATCTTCTTCCAGGCTTGAAGTGCACTTCAATTGCTGCAGGATACTCAGCTTGTTGATTAAGAAATGTTTCTTTTAAAAATTGTATCAGCATTGTGCATTGACTTCCTTTTAGGTCCAAGGTGCATTTTGAGGATTTGCATATGATCTGTTAAGTACTGAATAGCTTTTGCGTTGCCTGCTACAGCAGATACAAATTTATCATACAGTTTTCTCTGATGCCCTATAGATTAGATAGCATGTACTCCTTTCCCAGCCTTGTGTCCTTTGTAACAAAGCCCATAATTATTAATATTTAATGGTGCCTGCAGTGCACAAAAGACAGACTTGGGCCTTACCTCATGGGCTGCATGATTTTATTGTAATTAGTTATAAAAATATTGAAGTCAGAAAATTGTATTTGATACTTCTGTCAGTAGTGTTACTAATAATTCTTGCCATGTCTTTGTATCCATTTAAATGCCACCACTCACAGTTTATCTCTATGGTTTGGTTTATCTTTATGTGATCTTGGTCTGCTTCCTTGCTCCATGTAGGCTGAAGGGTTAGTGCTTTATAACAAACAAACAAATAAAAGCAATACCCAAACTATCAGTGGTGTCAGTCAAAAATTAATTTACTTTCTCTTGCTTTTTGTAATTTTATTTTGTATTTTCTTTCAACTTTCAGTGTCTTGTAATTTCTAGTTCTAGATTTCTGTATTTTCTTTGTCAAATACTTGATTTGTTGAATGTATTTTGGATCAGTGTCACACAGCTGAACAGGATTTGCACAGAGTGAAGTGTAATTTCTACTGGATTATGGGGATGCATTTTGTAAAACTTTGACTTTTGATTTTTGGATCAGATGTAGCAAATACTGCTAATAGATTGCAAGTTATTTGTGAGTTGTGTGATATGAACTGTTATCTGGGTTTCTTTCAACTAATCTCATTTGAATTTCATGGTGATTTTTGTTTTTGTCAGTTCCTAGCAGCCATATTTCAAGCATGTTTATTTTCAGAGAATTAAGTGTAATTCAGCTTTCAAATTACATGTAAAGCACTCCTGTTTAACTGGCACTTGAAGGCAATGGCTGCTTGAAAATTGTTAGAATCGAAGTGGGAAAAGATACCAAGTTGGCAACAAAAGTAACGTAATTTTTGCTGTAACTCAAGTGATTACCTATTAAAAATATATAGTTGGTGATCTGTGTAGGAGCTTGAAGATGAAAGAAACATATTTGTGTGTAGCTAGGAGTCTTTGTCCAGTGACTCCCCCTCCTCAGAGTAAATAATTTAATTTTTTGACAGGAAATTATTATCACTGTACTGCTATTAGTTGTAAAAGTGTAGTTTCACCAAATTCAGAATGAACCTTACTACAATTGTGTTTTCATTTAAGTTACAGTAAAAACTGATGCCTTTAAAGTAATTAACTTACTCAGCTCTGATAATTGTTTCTAAATAACCCTAAGTTAGCTAGATTGGGTATTGCCTGGCTTCTTCAGCCTAATTGAGTGCAAGACAAATGTATCCAAGTGTCGGGGAAGGCCAGGTGGCTCACACATAGGTTGTTCTGCTTTTAGCAGTACCTGAGGTAGAAATATTTGGTTTTTACAATGTTTTTTCAATGGTCTTGAGGATCAACAATGTAAAGGCAAAGGAAAAAGTAAATAAGAATTAACCTAAAAACCTTGTGAGCAGCTGCAAAGTGTTTCTTTATGCTCATAATGCATTAAACGCTTCTGGCATCCTTCGCAACTGCTGTGAGTAAAGCTCTTGAATGGGGTAGGTCTCATGTGGATGCTTGGAGATACAGATGAGATTTTCACAATAAATAGAACTGTTTGTTGCTTATTTTGAATAAATATGTCATCTGTGCAAGTAAGACACTGAACTGTGAAAAGTCATTATTGCAAACTGGTTGCAGTTTGGGTTGAAGAGAAGTAATGTGACTTGTTAAACCTTATATTTAATACCTGTTAGTCACAACCTTAAGTTCAAACTTACTTTTTGTCTATTACTAGGAAAAACAAGGGATTCCCAGTCAGCCAGAATGGAATCTGAAATTGTGCCAAAAGTTACCAAAATGACAGTGTCTGGAAAGAAACAATCTATGGGATTTGAAGTTCCATGGTAAGCCAAGCCCATGTACATCAAGATACATCAGCAGCTCTTCTTTCAGACTGAGGCACCTGTAGCAAGTTTTCTTCTTCTTTTTTTTCTTCTAATTTTTACAGCAGTTTGTGTCACTCTCCAAAACTAACCATCACAGCTTCTTGTTTGACTCAGAATTACTTTCAGAAGATGGTACCTCACGTTTTGAGTTTAACAAATCCTTTCACTATGAATAGTGCAGAGAGATATCAGGTAGTCAGATTATTTAAACATCCGCTTCATAGAATACTGAACTTCTGGGGGTTCATTTATTTTAAATTTAGTTCTCTAAGTGGAATTATGTAGTCAATAAATCTTAACAGTAATTGCTTGTTCTTCAAAGGAATTAATACATTTAAGAATAATTTATGGGGAGAACAATCACTGATGGCTAAATTTTGCCTTTCTCTTTTACTAACTTTAGCAGGTGTCCAGGGAACAGCTACTGTAGGAAAGAAATTAGTCCTTATACTTCAGATAAATTGGAGTGGTTGAGCAAGAGTTGTAATTTTTTCCTGACTTTGAACTGTTGGAGGGATGTCTTGTGACAGCATGAAAATAGTTATCTGGATAAGCCTACCTCCAACAGCAGCCAGCAGTGAATTCTCAAAGAAATGTATAAGGTCAGGGCATGCATGTTTGGAATACAGCTCATGAAATGTAATTACATGTAGCATTCTTTGGCTTCCCACCATTTTTGTTTGTTTGTTTTTAAATCCTGCAATGTTTGCAGTTCTGATCTGGAAAGCATTTTTGTGAGTAGGAAAGTGGTATGGTCTTCATTTTGGAGTATCTTGTGCATATTTGATAGATGAGGTATTTCTGGGCCTTTCAAAATCCTCTTTCTGTGCTGTTTGAGATTGTAGTGTATAAAAGGGAACATAGTTGTTTTTTTTTTATCTCCCCTGCCTCTACTAATCAGTGACTCTGGGTGGTACAACTGTACTTCACCACAAAATTCCAATCAATGTCATCTTCATTTCCATCTCTGGTTTTTCTACTATAGTTCTTATAAACTGGATTTTTTCATGGGAACCTTGGTGGATTAAATTCATCTAGATAGAAGTTTATAAAAAGTAAGGAATCTTGAGTGAGTGAAAAAGTTCTGCCAGCAGTTCTGAATAGTAGGGATTGATATTTTTCCTTCTAATAAAGACTATTTAAAATGCTTGTTCAAAAGAAAAAAAAAAGCAAATACAGAATTTTATATCTGTGATACTTTAACAAGTGCCACACCGTGTGTATGTGTCCCTGCTCCATAGGGAAGGAGGAGTAAGAAGAATGCTTCCTCATCTGTTGACTGGATAGGCTCAGTTGCTGAAGGAAGGTGGTTGGCTCTAGTATGCTTCTCAGCTGCTCTGCTTCTCTACAGGGATCCTGAAATAGTTGGTATCATGCTTACTCCTAGATAAGTGATGCTGGGTTTTCTTGACAGAAGAAAAAAGAAAAAAGTCTTCAGGACCTGGTAGTCACTTTAGATAAATCTTTGATATCACTAAGGTATTTTTAAATTCACCTCACTTATTTTGTGGTACTGCTGAAATACTAATCAAGAACAAGCTGCTTTTGCTGTGGAAATCAGATGCATGTTAAGGCATTTAGCTTTAAGTGGGAGAAATAGGTAAGAAGTGTAAAAGTTAAAGTGTAGAAGTTAAAAGAGCATGTGATTTGGAGCACAGCTGCTCCATGAATATAGAATAAATCAAAATTTAAATGCAAAATTAGTTGTGTGTTTTAAGACTTCTGCTTCAAGGAGTCCATGATGGCCTCCTTTATTCTTTTGTATTATGAGCTGCTGTGGAGGCTCTACAGGGTACTAGGACCTTGACTTGAAGAAGTGGGGAGGAGGCCTTGACTGTATTGGCATAATATTTTTCCTTCTTTGTTGTAGGACAGTGAAATCTGCACTGCTGATTCTTTTCCTAACAGTTGGAGCTTTACTGGTTTCTTTCTGGTTTCTGTGGAAAGTCTGTGCAAAATATGTTGTGATTAGGTAGCACTACCATTGTCTTGCAGGCTTATAATGATTTTGTATGCACGTGTTTCTAAGCTTGAAAAACAAAGCCCAACATGAACCCCTGCCTCAACTCTATGACTGTCAGAGTTGTTTTTTTTTTCTTCTGCATTTATCTTCTGGAGTATTGACAGCATAAGGATGAGTTGTCAGGGAACAGGATGAATCTGTGTTTAGTAACACCTAAGAAAAACTGGTTCTTTTGACACTTTTCATGTTATTGTTGCATTGATAAATGTAGTGCAGAGGGTTTAGAATAATACAGATTTCTAAGTATGTAGCTTCTATCACTGACCAAAAGCACAGTGTTATAAACTACTCAGAGAAGTTTGGATTCTAAAAAACCTGTAACTGTGCCCTCTACTCTCACCCCCAAATATTTTTATGGTGCTTGTGCAGGCACCATTAAAGGTTGATTGTTTAGCATGTACAACCTAGTTTTTGTTATGATTTTATGGGATCTTAAAAAAATGCATGGATCATGTTTTTAAAACTAGTATTAAAAAAAACAACCCAGCATTGGCAAAAACTGTTCTTTGACTAGCTGTTCAATCTTTATGATTCAGTCCTTTTATGAGGTATGACTTCATAATAACACATTAATCTTTTTTAAAATGAGCACATTATTAAAAGTTATATATTGCTTTGGGCATTGATTGCCTTTGTTGCTGGGTACTTTTAGTTGGATTATCTACAGAAAATGGAGTTTGGTAACTTCTGACTATTTGTTTTTGTGATTCTGTAGCAAAACTCTACCAGGCTTTTTCTTCCTGTTAAGTCTTGAAGGAAGCCAGTAGAACACCTAAGAACAAAAAAGAGTGATTATTTTAACCAGCATGACCAATATTGTGTAACTAATAATTTTGAAAGGGGAAATAAATGTAGACATTTCCTATAATGACTGTAAGTACTCCGAAAGAGTCAGTTGTACAAAAATAATTCACTAAGCTTCCAGACTAGAAGATTGAAAATTATGTTTAAAAGCTAAATTATGCAAAGTTGATCTTCAGCACGTAGGCTTTCAGATTCTTCTTTGAATGCACCATAGTGTGAACTTGTCAACAGTTCTCTGAGATTTAGTGTCTTCTAACATGTATTTTAACAACATATGTGGTATTTTTTAATACTTTTTAATGTTTGCTGATTTCCTAACAAAAAGCTGTGTAGGCTCTTTTGATGTTCGTTCCTGAATTGTGGTGGTCAAGCTTTCTTGAATATACAGCCTCAGTGCACATACAAGGTGCTTAATGGTGCTGTCCTTTAGAAGAAGTCAAGACTTGAGTAATTAATGTGTGTTAGTGGCTCAAAGTGATTTGGCAAACAGGCACAGACATCGGCAAACTGAGACCACTCTTGGTAGTTTCATCAAGTTCTCACACTAAGATACAAGCAACTGGTTAGGAGGTGCTCTTCCTCCAAATACAGGTTTTCCTTAGTATGGTAGCTCAACGTAACTCGGACCAAGTTGCAACTTTGCTCCTGAAGATCCTTGCTAGTACAATCAACCTGTTTATACCCTCAACTGCCTGCATAAATGACATACGAGGTACTATTATGCTATTCCTAAATGTTTTTTCTTCTGACAGAGGATGGAGTCAAGCTTTTCTCAGGGGTAACTAACAATAGGACGAGGAACACTGGTTTTAAACTGGAGCATAGGTAGTTCCATATAAATATTAGGAAGAATTTTTTCACTGTGAGGGTGACAGGGCACTGGCACAGGCTGCCCAGGGAGGGTGTGGAGTCTCCTTCCCTGGAGACATTCAAAACCCATCTGGATGTGTTCCTGTGTGACCTCCTGTAGGTGGCCCTGCTCTGGCAGGGGGGGTTGGACTCGATGATCTTTCGAGGTCCCTTCCAACCCCTCATTTTCTGTCATTCTATGATTATGCAGAAGCACAAGTACCATCTGTGCCCCTGAAACCAGAGTCACTGGCATAAACAAAGTTCTTTGCTTAGCTAACTTGAGAGATGTGCTTGTGTATCCAGCCTTGATGCAAGACCCTGGCCTTGGGTTGTGGAACTGTAGCCAGAAAACCTGGATGCTCACATTTCTGTTTTGGCATCTCACAATCAAGAGGAAAACTTGGCTTTGGGCCTTAAAAAAGGTGTCAATCAATTGTCTGCAGTGGTAGTGATTACATGGGTGGGTTCTAAAATTGAGAGGAAAAAAGAACACCTACAAAATGTCCCATGTTGCTTAGTGTTATAAAGAGGGGATAATTTTGTTCTCAGTCTGATTATTTCCTTGGTTTAATTTTCATATTTTAACTCTTGAACTGCTTTGTTCAGTAGACTAACATGCTTGGACTCTATTGTTTTCTGAGCATATATGCAATGCAAAGGGGCTAATACAATACAAGTACGCAGACAGAAAATTATAAATAATATCAAATAAAACCAGAGATAACTAAAAGTGGGATTCTGAAGTACCAAAAAAGTTTTGTTTGTAGAAGTTGAGAGAAAGGAAAACTGGTAAGTTGATTTGTGGTACATGAACAGAAAGTGTAGAATAAAAAAAAAATCACACTGAATGTGGGAGACACTTGAGTCTGAGAGACATGAATCCATTCCATAGAAAGCAGTATAGTGGTACTGCATCTGAAAGGATTTCCAGTTTTCCAGGGGAAAAAGCCTCTTCTCAGATAAGGTTTTTTATGCAGTATTTTGTAGGTGTTTTCAACATACTGTAATGGTCAGTAGTTTTTTAGATTAGAGTTTGCTGTGCTACAGTGTTGCCACACCTGTAAGAACTGCATCTGTTCCTGTCTCCCTGCTTACATGAAAGTCTCACTGCAGAGCTCTGTCAGGCAGTAAGGAAGCTGTTGCTCTCTTGAAAATGTTATGGAGCATTTGTTTTTCAGGGGTCATCTTTGCCATAACAGGCAAGTAATCATATTGTATATTCTCAGATCTCTTGTGTAAGTTAGGAAATAACCTTATTTACAATTCAGAGTGCAAGTATAAGATAATATGTTTAGGATTATTTTAATATTAGGATTATTTACTATTAGGATCAGTATGGTAATCTGAGGAAGAACACAGTAGTGGAGAAGAGGAGGTGGGGAATCCAGAACTCCCTAATCCTAGAATCCTTGTTCTATGCATAGAACATATTTGCTCAGTATTAATAGATATAAATTGCCTGCTATGGCTGTATGTAAGTATTGCACCTTACATGGCAGTTCAGTTATGCTTACTGTCTAGTCTTTATGCTCTTCTTGCAATTAAACATTGCTATCTGCAGTACTTGTAGTGTATGTGGATGCTGCTGTGTAATTGATGCTACAAAGTTGACTTGGGTTCTTCACATACAAGAACTCTCTAGTTGCTCTGCACAACTGTCCTTTTCCTCCCTGTTAGAAGTGGCTGTGCAAAGCTATTTTTTATCTATTTCATGTATTTTACAAGATTATTTCTTATCTTGCTTTTGAACACAGTGCTTTTCAGACAAGATATTCAGAGCTGGTATCTGTGCAGCTTGTATCCAAGCTGCTTATCGCTTCCACCTTAATGGACTTATCACATACTCCTCTTTCTGGGGCTTACAAGATAGTGAAGGGAAAACTCAGTTTCTGTCCTACATTTCTACAGCTTCTTTGTCAGTTGCAATCCTTGGTGTCTTCTTTGTTTGTTTCTTTTTCCCCAGTGTGGTTGCTGAAGAAAACGGCCATACTAACACACCTCATAAAGGACTGTTAACTGAGGATGCCTGTGCAGCTTCTGGGGTACTTGAGGCAGTCTCAAAATCTGCTTCTTCACCCCAAGTAGCACAAGTTTCAGAAGAGCAGAATACAGTGCCTACTCCAGTAAAAAAGTCGAGCAAGACAAAACCACAAATAGATGTGAAAGCTGAGTTGGAGAAGAGACAAGGAGGAAAGCAACTTCTTAATTTGGTGGTAATAGGTAATACTCTTAAATTACATTTTTGACAAACATTGAGATTAAAAACTGTGTTGATTGAATCTGAAAGTGGTACACGAACAAGCAAAACTGCCCTCTTTCCAGGGAAGGGGAATGTCATACTGTTTTCAGTCATTTTCATTTCTGCTTGACTATTATTCATTGGAGGCAATACATTTAGCTGTCCTTGACTAGGACCTAGCTGCCTTTTAACAGTAAAGTAAAATGTACTTTGGATTCATTCTTGCTGTGTTTTCTTTTTAGTATGAATTTGGAGGTGCTATATGGCTATCATGCTGACTGCTTCAATAAACTGTCTCTCTGTATTGTTGTCTTAAAGGACTGTGAAATTCTGTGGGTTGCATATGTATTATCATTGCATGTGATTTTCATATGGTTTTAGTATATTTCTTCTTGTACTGTGTTTAAAATGTGTAAAGTAATACAATTGATGTAGTATTTATTTCTTTTCATAGGACATGTTGATGCAGGTAAAAGTACTTTAATGGGTCATCTTCTCTACCTTTTGGGAAATGTGAACAAAAGAACTATGCACAAATATGAACAGGAATCTAAGAAGGCTGGCAAGGCTTCGTTTGCTTATGCATGGGTTTTGGATGAAACTGGCGAAGAAAGAGAAAGGTAGAAATATCTTCTAATAGGAATTACCTTTTTTTTTTTTTTCCTGAAAGAATAACCATCTTCAACATCAACCTAACTGATGTCAGGCAGTCTGTATCAAATGTTTAACTACTGCTGTTTTTAAAGGAGGATACACTTTTACAGTGTTCCATACTCTATATAGCTAAACATTTAATAAAATCATGGAATGGTTTGGGTTGTAGGGCACCTTAAAGATATCTTGTTTGAACTCCGAATTTTGCTGATGCGAGTACTTTCATTTATGAAGTGCACATACAAACCTGAGGGAGGTATGTGCATGTACAGAGAAGGGTGGGAACAATCCCAAAGCAGCCAAACAAAATTTTAAAATTATCTTTACAGCAGTTAAAGCTGATGTAGTTGTAGTGTTGTCATGACATTAGGGTCTGATGATGTCAAAGAGGAAAAGCTAAAGGGGCAGAGGGCTTTTTCTTAATCCCTTCAGCTGGGTGTACACCAAACTTTGAAGATCAGTTCCTTTCACAGATCTTTAGTAGAGTAATGAGAAGAGGGTAGATTTAAGTTAAACATTTGGAAGAAATTCTTCACTATGAAGGTGGTGAGATGCTGGAACAGGCTGCCCAGAGACATTGTGGATTCCCCCTCCCTGGAAGTGTTCAAGTCCAGGTTAAATGGGGCTTTGAGCAACCTGGTTTAGTGGGAGGTACCTGGGCCCATACAGGGTGGTTGGAACTAGATGAACTAGGTCTTTTCCAACCCAAACCATTCTATGATTCTATGATCTCTTGATCTGTGACTTCTTTTAATATCCAACAGTTGTGCGTTTAGGTACCAAATTTCTCTTCAGAAGATAAGTTGTAATTACTGAGGGAAAGGTTTTCTGAGTTATTTTTGATTAATTCTGTTTTCTCTTTTCTTTTAGAACAGAAAACTTAATGTAAAAAATTCTGCCACCATCTGTAAATGTTTGGTGTTTTGAGGGTGTTACTTTGTTGAGTTTTTTGGCATTGGAAGTATTATATTTCAAGTATTAACTAATGTGAGAAGTTTTCTCCCTTGGAAGTTCCTATCTTTATAGTTTTTAAAGGGAGATGCAGATGACTAACCCAGATGCTGACATGTGCATGGTAGCTCCTTGCATTTGATCAGGTGAATCCTATCCTATGTGCTGTGCAGAATATGTGGTTGTCAGTGAAACTGAGACAAAAGTGGTACGACCCCTCCCTGATAATCAGCAGTTCTGCATGGAGATCTTTGCGAATCCTTAACTGTATTCCTACAGTCCCATACCCTTTACTTCTTTTATTCCTAGCTCTATTTCCATTGCCCTGTGGTGCCCTTTTTGGAAGAATTAAATGTAGAATTAGTAGTGGTTTAAATATGCACTACAGTTTTCATGTTTCCACTGTCGTTGTGCAGACATAATCTATGGGTGCATGCAGTTAGTACTCTGAATGTTTGTTTTTGTCTAGTGTCACAATTTTAGGGGTTTGCTTTTCTATCAATCAGGTTCCTTTTTTTTTTTCTTATTAGTCTAAATCAAATGAAAGCTATGAAGTGTACAGTTTAATGATTGTGTTTCTAGTAGCATATTTTATGTCTATGAATCTTTCAAAGCGGTTTTAATGGTGCATTGCATGTATGCTTTGTTTAAGGGGAGTGACAATGGATGTGGGTATGACCAAATTCGAGACAAAGACTAAAGTAATCACACTGATGGATGCTCCAGGCCACAAAGACTTCATTCCAAATATGATCACTGGCGCTGCACAGGTACAGATGATCTAAAACTATTTTTCCAATAGCATTATTTATCACTTTTTCTTGAATTGGTTTTCTTCTTCCAAACTAAACGATGAAATGGAATCACTGATGGCACTGAGATATCTTTGAAATTTTCATGTGTTTCATAAGCTTAAAAAAGAATGTGTTTCTCTAACTTTAAAGGCATTGTTTTTATTTTATGAAGACATTAATTTCTTGAAGGAGACTTTTATTAGGAAAGTAATTTGGATGCAAAGTTGCAGTTCGATAAAATCAGAGTTGAGCTTTGAAAGTCATTCAAACGTGCCATTTGTCTACTCAGCAAGAAGTTCTGTGAAAGTGGCCTTGTAGGTAGCTGGACATTTGAAAATGTCTTTTATATAGGATAAGAAAACATATCAGAGATAAGAAAGTTTAAGCAGAATGCATCTATTCTGTCAGTAGGACATTTGCAGAGCCTATGTGCTGCTTGCTTTAGGAGCACTAGGTGTGGCAAGTCAGAAATGTTGGGCACTACTTGTTGAATTCAGTATGGCACTTAGCATTCTCATATAGGTTAGTTATTTAGTTTGTGGAAATAAATCAGAGAAGGGAAGAATAATGTGGTTACATGATAAATGATTTTTTTCCACTGAAAGGCTCCCTTTTTTAATGTTAAGCTACTGTGTAGAGGTTTTAGGACTGTACATATCATTACAGTCTGAAACGTGAGTCTCATCTGAAGATCTCAGTAAGGATGGGTACTGTTAGTATGATTTTACAGATACGTAGAGAACTATGCTGTCAGAAGACTGATTTGCCTCAAGCAGAGCCTGGGTAGGAATTCAGACCTTTTGACCTAGTGGTTAGGCTGCAGAATTGTCAGAAGTTTGCAAATTACAGTGTAGAGCTTGTACAGTCACCTACATTGTGGAGCATATTTTGTAGGAAGTTCAGGATTTTTAAAATGAGAAATGGATTTTTAGTTTTAGAACAGTGGAAAGTGTCGACTTGGACATGCTATTTTCTCTATGACTTCAATTTAAAATTTGTCTTCTGAGGGAAAAGTAATACAGGCAGAAGTATTAGGAGAAGACTTCCATATCCACCAGCAGTATCAGTAACAGCTCAGCAGAAGGTGAGGATGACTAAATAAAACTTGGTGACTCTGTGTTACCTCAGCTCTGTGGATAGTGAGGGACTGGTCTATTCTGAAGCCTGCTGAGAAATCACTGAAACTTTGCAATATAGCAAACATGGAAATGGCTGTGATGCCTTTTTATTTTGGAGAATTCTGTTAGGAGGTGAAACCCAACTGCTGTTAAACAAAATGCAAATCAGCCTGATAAGGGCCAGGATCTGGCCTTTGATATATGTGGTTAATTCATGTAAGTCTGGAGGTATGGTTTTTATAATTTAGAAAATACAGGCTTTTTGTTTTGGGTTGTGGGGTGTTTTTTTTTTTTGGGGGGGTGGGGTGTTTCTTTGGTTTTTTTG